>CAXIUB010000136.1:0-26516 GCA_964034835.1 Muscina levida | reverse complement strand
GTGATATCCCCACCTATTACTAGTGATTATTCAAATATTTTGTAGTGATCACAAATTAAGCTCCTTTTTTCGATTAGACGCTTAGTTTACGAGATAAACGCATTTAAAGATTTCCATATGAAAATCCACCATTGGCCACCTATTTCATGGTGATATCCCCACCTATTACTAGTGATTTCTTAAGTAATTTATAGTGATCACAAATAAAGCTCCTTTTTTCGATTAGACGCTTAGTTTACGAGATAAACGCATTTAAAGATTTCCATATGAAAATCCACCATTGGCCACCTATTTCATGGTGATATCCCCACCTATTACTAGTGATTATTCAAATATTTTATAGTGATCACAAATTAAGCTCCTTTTTTCGATTAGACGCTTAGTTTACGAGATAAACGCATTTAAAGATTTCCAAATGAAAATCCACCATTGGCCACCCATTTCATGGTGATATCCCCACCTATTACTAGTGATTATTCAAATATTTTATAGTGATCACAAATTAAGCTCCTTTTTTCGATTAGACGCTTAGTTTACGAGATAAACGCATTTAAAGATTTCCATATGAAAATCCACCATTGGCCACCCATTTCATGGTGATATCCCCACCTATTACTAGTGATTATTCAAATATTTCATAGTGATCACAAATTAAGCTCCTTTTTTGATTAGACGCTTAGTTTACGAGATAAACGCATTTAAAGATTTCCATATGAAAATCCACCATTGGCCACCCATTTCATGGTGATATCCCCACCTACTACTAGTGATTTTTCATATATTTCATAGTGATCACAAATTAAGCTCCTTTTTTCGATTAGACGCTTAGTTTACGAGATAAACGCATTTAAAGATTTCCATATGAAAATCCGCCATTGGCCACCCATTTCATGGTGATATCCCCACCTATTACTAGTGATTTTTCATATATTTCATAGTGATCACAAATTAAGCTCCTTTTTTCGATAAGACGCTTAGTTTACGAGATAAACGCATTTAAAGATTTCCATATGAAAATCCACTATTGGCCACCCATTTCATGGTGATATCCCCACCTATTACTAGTGATTTTTCATATATTTCATAGTGATTTCAAATTAAGCTCCTTTTTTCGATTAGACGCTTAGTTTACGAGATAAACGCATTTAAAGATTTCCATATGAAAATCCACCATTGGCCACCCATTTCATGGTGATATCCCCACCTACTACTAGTGATTTCTTAAGTAATTTATAGTGATCACAAATTAAGCTCCTTTTTTCGATTAGACGCTTAGTTTAAGAGATAAACGCATTTAAAGATTTCCATATGAAAATCCACCATTGGCCACCCATTTCATGGTGATATCCCCACCTATTACTAGAGATTTTTCATATATTTCATAGTGATCACAAATTAAGCTCCTTTTTTCGATTAGACGCTTAGTTTACGAGATAAACGCATTTAAAGATTTCCATATGAAAATCCGCCATTGGCCACCCATTTCATGGTGATATCCCCACCTATTACTAGTGATTTTTCATATATTTCATAGTGATCACAAATTAAGCTCCTTTTTTCGATTAGACGCTTAGTTTACGAGATAAACGCATTTAAAGATTTCCATATGAAAATCCGCCATTGGCCACCCATTTCATGGTGATATCCCCACCTACTACTAGTGATTTCTTAAGTAATTTATAGTGATCACAAATTAAGCTCCTTTTTTCGATTAGACGCTTAGTTTACGAGATAAACGCATTTAAAGATTTCCATATGAAAATCCACCATTGGCCACCCATTTCATGGTGATATCCCCACCTATTACTAGTGATTTTTCATATATCTCATAGTGATCACAAATAAAGCTCCTTTTTTCGATTAGACGCTTAGTTTACGAGATAAACGCATTTAAAGATTTCCATATGAAAATCCACCATTGGCCACCCATTTCATGGTGATATTCCCACCTATTACTAGTTATTTTTCATATATTTCATAGTGATCACAAATTAAGCTCCTTTTTTCGATTAGACGCTTAGTTTACGAGATAAACGCATTTAAAGATTTCCATATGAAAATCCGCCATTGGCCACCCATTTCATGGTGATATCCCCACCTATTACTAGTGATTTTTCATATATTTCATAGTGATCACAAATTAAGCTCCTTTTTTCGATTAGACGCTTAGTTTACGAGATAAACGCATTTAAAGATTTCCATATGAAAATCCACTATTGGCCACCCATTTCATGGTGATATCCCCACCTACTACTAGTGATTTCTTAAGTAATTTATAGTGATCACAAATTAAGCTCCTTTTTTCGATTAGACGCTTAGTTTACGAGATAAACGCATTTAAAGATTTCCATATGAAAATCCACTATTGGCCACCCATTTCATGGTGATATCCCCACCTATTACTAGCGATTTTTCATATATTTCATAGTGATCACAAATTAAGCTCCTTTTTTCGATTAGACGCTTAGTTTACGAGATAAACGCATTTAAAGATTTCCATATGAAAATCCACTATTGGCCACCCATTTCATGGTGATATCCCCACCTATTACTAGTGATTTTTCATATATTTCATAGTGATCACAAATTAAGCTCCTTTTTTCGATTAGACGCTTAGTTTACGAGATAAACGCATTTAAAGATTTCCATATGAAAATCCGCCATTGGCCACCCATTTCATGGTGATATCCCCACCTATTACTAGTGATTTTTCATATATTTCATAGTGATCACAAATTAAGCTCCTTTTTTCGATTAGACGCTTAGTTTACGAGATAAACGCATTTAAAGATTTCCATATGAAAATCCACTATTGCCCACCCATTTCATGGTGATATCCCCACCTACTACTAGTGATTTCTTAAGTAATTTATAGTGATCACAAATTAAGCTCCTTTTTTTCGATTAGACGCTTAGTTTACGAGATAAACGCATTTAAAGATTTCCATATGAAAATCCACTATTGGCCACCCATTTCATGGTGATATCCCCACCTATTACTAGTGATTTTTCATATATTTCATAGTGATCACAAATTAAGCTCCTTTTTCGATTAGACGCTTAGTTTACGAGATAAACGCATTTAAAGATTTCCATATGAAAATCCACTTTGGCCACCCATTTCACGGTGATATCCCCACCTATTACTAGTGATTTTTCATATATTTCATATTGATTACAAATTAAGCTCCTTTTTTCGATTAGACGCTTAGTTTACGAGATAAACGCATTTAAAGATTTCCATATGAAAATCCACCATTGGCCACCCATTTCATGGTGATATCCCCACCTACTACTAGTGATTTCTTAAGTAATTTATAGTGATCACAAATTAAGCTCCTTTTTTCGATTAGACGCTTAGTTTACGAGATAAACGCATTTAAAGATTTCCATATGAAAATCCACCATTGGCCACCCATTTCATGGTGATATCCCCACCTATTACTAGTGATTTTTCATATATTTCATAGTGATCACAAATTAAGCTCCTTTTTTCGATTAGACGCTTAGTTTACGAGATAAACGCATTTAAAGATTTCCATATGAAAATCCACTATTGGCCACCCATTTCACGGTGATATCCCCACCTATTACTAGTGATTTCTTAAGTAATTTATAGTGATCACAAATTAAGCTCCTTTTTTCGATTAGACGCTTAGTTTACGAGATAAACGCATTTAAAGATTTCCATATGAAAATTCACCATTGGCCACCCATTTCATGGTGATATCCCCACCTACTACTAGTGATTTCTTAAGTAATCACAAATTAAGCTCCTTTTTTCGATTAGACGCTTAGTTTACGAGATAAACGCATTTAAAGATTTCCATATGAAAATCCACCATTGGCCACCCATTTCATGGTGATATCCCCACCTATTACTAGTGATTTTTCATATATTTCATAGTGATCACAAATTAAGCTCCTTTTTTCGATTAGACGCTTAGTTTACGAGATAAACGCATTTAAAGATTTCCATATGAAAATCCACTATTGGCCACCCATTTCACGGTGATATCCCCACCTACTACTAGTGATTTTTCATATATTTCATAGTGATCACAAATTAAGCTCCTTTTTTCGATTAGACGCTTAGTTTACGAGATAAACGCATTTAAAGATTTCCATATGAAAATCCACCATTGGCCACCCATTTCATGGTGATATCCCCACCTACTACTAGTGATTTCTTAAGTAATTTATAGTGATCACAAATTAAGCTCCTTTTTTCGATTAGACGCTTAGTTTACGAGATAAACGCATTTAAAGATTTCCATATGAAAGTCCACCAATGGCCACCCAATGGTGGTGATATCCCCACCTATTACTAATGATTTTTCAAATATTTTATAGTGATCATTTCCATATGAAAATCCACCATTGGCCACCCATTTCATGGTGATATCCCCACCTATTACTAGTGATCTTTCATATATTTCATAGTGATCACAAATTAAGCTCCTTTTTCGATTAGACGCTTAGTTTACGAGATAAACGCATTAAAAGATTTCCATATGAAAATCCACCATTGGCCACCCATTTCACGGTGATATCCCCACCTATTACTAGTGATTTCTTAAGTAATTTATAGTGATCACAAATTAAGCTCCTTTTTTCGATTAGACGCTTAGTTTACGAGATAAACGCATTTAAAGATTTCCATATGAAAATCCACCATTGGCCACCCATTTCATGGTGATATCCCCACCTATTACTAGTGATCTTTCATATATTTCATAGTGATCACAAATTAAGCTCCTTTTTTCGATTAGACGCTTAGTTTACGAGATAAACGCATTAAAAGATTTCCATATGAAAATCCACCATTGGCCACCCATTTCACGGTGATATCCCCACCTATTACTAGTGATTTCTTAAGTAATTTATAGTGATCACAAATTAAGCTCCTTTTTTCGATTAGACGCTTAGTTTACGAGATAAACGCATTTAAAGATTTCCATATGAAAATCCGCCATTGGCCACCCATTTCATGGTGATATCCCCACCTATTACTACTGATTTTTCATATATTTCATAGTGATCACAAATTAAGCTCCTTTTTTCGATTAGACGCTTAGTTTACGAGATAAACGCATTAAAGATTTCCATATGAAAATCCGCCATTGGCCACCCATTTCATGGTGATATCCCCACCTATTACTACTGATTATTCATATATTTCATAGTGATCACAAATTAAGCTCCTTTTTTCGATTAGACGCTTAGTTTACGAGATAAACGCATTAAAAGATTTCCATATGAAAATCCACCATTGGCCACCCATTTCACGGTGATATCCCCACCTATTACTAGTGATTTCTTAAGTAATTTATAGTGATCACAAATTAAGCTCCTTTTTTCGATTAGACGCTTAGTTTACGAGATAAACGCATTTAAAGATTTCCATATGAAAATCCACTATTGGCCACCCATTTCACGGTGATATCCCCACCTATTACTAGTGATTTTTTCATATATTTCATAGTGATCACAAATTAAGCTCCTTTTTTCGATTAGACGCTTAGTTTACGAGATAAACGCATTTAAAGATTTCCATATGAAAATCCACTATTGGCCACCCATTTCACGGTGATATCCCCACCTATTACTAGTGATTATTCAAATATTTTATAGTGATCACAAATTAAGCTCCTTTCTTCGATTAGACGCTTAGTTTACGAGATAAACGCATTTAAAGATTTCCATATGAAAATCCGCCATTGGCCACCCATTTCATGGTGATATCCCCACCTATTACTAGTGATTATTCAAATATTTCATAGTGATCACAAATTAAGCTCCTTTTTTTGATTAGACGCTTAGTTTACGAGATAAACGCATTTAAAGATTTCCATATGAAAATCCACCATTGGCCACCCATTTCATGGTGATATCCCCACCTACTACTAGTGATTTTTCATATATTTCATAGTGATCACAAATTAAGCTCCTTTTTTCGATTAGACGCTTAGTTTACGAGATAAACGCATTTAAAGATTTCCATATGAAAATCCACCATTGGCCACCTATTTCATGGTGATATCCCCACCTATTACTAGTGATTTCTTAAGTAATTTATAGTGATCACAAATTAAGCTCCTTTTTTCGATTAGACGCTTAGTTTACGAGATAAACGCATTTAAAGATTTCCATATGAAAATCCACCATTGGCCACCCATTTCATGGTGATATCCCCACCTATTACTAGTGATTATTCAAATATTTTATAGTGATCACAAATTAAGCTCCTTTCTTCGATTAGACGCTTAGTTTACGAGATAAACGCATTTAAAGATTTCCATATGAAAATCCACCATTGGCCACCTATTTCATGGTGATATCCCCACCTATTACTAGTGATTATTCAAATATTTTATAGTGATCACAAATTAAGCTCCTTTTTTCGATTAGACGCTTAGTTTACGAGATAAACGCATTTAAAGATTTCCAAATGAAAATCCACCATTGGCCACCCATTTCATGGTGATATCCCCACCTATTACTAGTGATTATTCAAATATTTTATAGTGATCACAAATTAAGCTCCTTTTTTCGATTAGACGCTTAGTTTACGAGATAAACGCATTTAAAGATTTCCATATGAAAATCCACCATTGGCCACCCATTTCATGGTGATATCCCCACCTATTACTAGTGATTATTCAAATATTTTATAGTGATCACAAATTAAGCTCCTTTCTTCGATTAGACGCTTAGTTTACGAGATAAACGCATTTAAGATTTCCATATGAAAATCCACCATTGGCCACCCATTTCATGGTGATATCCCCACCTATTACTAGTGATTTCTTAAGTAATTTATAGTGATCACAAATTAAGCTCCTTTTTTCGATTAGACGCTTAGTTTACGAGATAAACGCATTTAAAGATTTCCATATGAAAATCCACCATTGGCCACCCATTTCATGGTGATATCCCCAACTATTACTAGTGATTTTTCATATATTTCATAGTGATCACAAATTAAGCTCCTTTTTTTGATTAGACGCTTAGTTTACGAGATAAACGCATTTAAAGATTTCCATATGAAAATCCACCATTGGCCACCCATTTCATGGTGATATCCCCACCTACTACTAGTGATTTTTCATATATTTCATAGTGATCACAAATTAAGCTCCTTTTTTCGATTAGACGCTTAGTTTACGAGATAAACGCATTTAAAGATTTCCATATGAAAATCCGCCATTGGCCACCCATTTCATGGTGATATCCCCACCTATTACTAGTGATTTTTCATATATTTCATAGTGATCACAAATTAAGCTCCTTTTTTCGATAAGACGCTTAGTTTACGAGATAAACGCATTTAAAGATTTCCATATGAAAATCCACTATTGGCCACCCATTTCATGGTGATATCCCCACCTATTACTAGTGATTTTTCATATATTTCATAGTGATCACAAATTAAGCTCCTTTTTTCGATTAGACGCTTAGTTTACGAGATAAACGCATTTAAAGATTTCCATATGAAAATCCGCCATTGGCCACCCATTTCATGGTGATATCCCCACCTATTACTAGTGATTTTTCATATATTTCATAGTGATCACAAATTAAGCTCCTTTTTTCGATTAGACGCTTAGTTTACGAGATAAACGCATTTAAAGATTTCCATATGAAAATCCGCCATTGGCCACCCATTTCATGGTGATATCCCCACCTACTACTAGTGATTTCTTAAGTAATTTATAGTGATCACAAATTAAGCTCCTTTTTTCGATTAGACGCTTAGTTTACGAGATAAACGCATTTAAAGATTTCCATATGAAAATCCACCATTGGCCACCCATTTCATGGTGATATCCCCACCTATTACTAGTGATTTTTCATATATCTCATAGTGATCACAAATAAAGCTCCTTTTTTCGATTAGACGCTTAGTTTACGAGATAAACGCATTTAAAGATTTCCATATGAAAATCCACCATTGGCCACCCATTTCATGGTGATATTCCCACCTATTACTAGTTATTTTTCATATATTTCATAGTGATCACAAATTAAGCTCCTTTTTTCGATTAGACGCTTAGTTTACGAGATAAACGCATTTAAAGATTTCCATATGAAAATCCGCCATTGGCCACCCATTTCATGGTGATATCCCCACCTATTACTAGTGTTTTTCATATATTTCATAGTGATCACAAATTAAGCTCCTTTTTTCGATTAGACGCTTAGTTTACGAGATAAACGCATTTAAAGATTTCCATATGAAAATCCACTATTGGCCACCCATTTCATGGTGATATCCCCACCTACTACTAGTGATTTCTTAAGTAATTTATAGTGATCACAAATTAAGCTCCTTTTTTCGATTAGACGCTTAGTTTACGAGATAAACGCATTTAAAGATTTCCATATGAAAATCCACTATTGGCCACCCATTTCATGGTGATATCCCCACCTATTACTAGCGATTTTTCATATATTTCATAGTGATCACAAATTAAGCTCCTTTTTTCGATTAGACGCTTAGTTTACGAGATAAACGCATTTAAAGATTTCCATATGAAAATCCACTATTGGCCACCCATTTCATGGTGATATCCCCACCTATTACTAGTGATTTTTCATATATTTCATAGTGATCACAAATTAAGCTCCTTTTTTCGATTAGACGCTTAGTTTACGAGATAAACGCATTTAAAGATTTCCATATGAAAATCCGCCATTGGCCACCCATTTCATGGTGATATCCCCACCTATTACTAGTGATTTTTCATATATTTCATAGTGATCACAAATTAAGCTCCTTTTTTCGATTAGACGCTTAGTTTACGAGATAAACGCATTTAAAGATTTCCATATGAAAATCCACTATTGGCCACCCATTTCATGGTGATATCCCCACCTACTACTAGTGATTTCTTAAGTAATTTATAGTGATCACAAATTAAGCTCCTTTTTTCGATTAGACGCTTAGTTTACGAGATAAACGCATTTAAAGATTTCCATATGAAAATCCACCATTGGCCACCCATTTCATGGTGATATCCCCACCTATTACTAGTGATTTTTCATATATTTCATAGTGATCACAAATTAAGCTCCTTTTTTCGATTAGACGCTTAGTTTACGAGATAAACGCATTTAAAGATTTCCATATGAAAATCCACCATTGGCCACCCATTTCATGGTGATATCCCCACCTATTACTAGTGATTTCTTAAGTAATTTATAGTGATCACAAATTAAGCTCCTTTTTTCGATTAGACGCTTAGTTTACGAGATAAACGCATTTAAAGATTTCCATATGAAAATTCACCATTGGCCACCCATTTCATGGTGATATCCCCACCTACTACTAGTGATTTCTTAAGTAATCACAAATTAAGCTCCTTTTTTCGATTAGACGCTTAGTTTACGAGATAAACGCATTTAAAGATTTCCATATGAAAATCCACCATTGGCCACCCATTTCATGGTGATATCCCCACCTATTACTAGTGATTTTTCATATATTTCATAGTGATCACAAATTAAGCTCCTTTTTTCGATTAGACGCTTAGTTTACGAGATAAACGCATTTAAAGATTTCCATATGAAAATCCACTATTGGCCACCCATTTCACGGTGATATCCCCACCTATTACTAGTGATTTTTCATATATTTCATATTGATTACAAATTAAGCTCCTTTTTTCGATTAGACGCTTAGTTTACGAGATAAACGCATTTAAAGATTTCCATATGAAAATCCAGCATTGGCCACCCATTTCATGGTGATATCCCCACCTACTACTAGTGATTTCTTAAGTAATTTATAGTGATCACAAATTAAGCTCCTTTTTTCGATTAGACGCTTAGTTTACGAGATAAACGCATTTAAAGATTTCCATATGAAAGTCCACCAATGGCCACCCAATGGTGGTGATATCCCCACCTATTACTAATGATTTTTCAAATATTTTATAGTGATCATTTCCATATGAAAATCCACCATTGGCCACCCATTTCATGGTGATATCCCCACCTATTACTAGTGATCTTTCATATATTTCATAGTGATCACAAATTAAGCTCCTTTTTTCGATTAGACGCTTAGTTTACGAGATAAACGCATTAAAAGATTTCCATATGAAAATCCACCATTGGCCACCCATTTCACGGTGATATCCCCACCTATTACTAGTGATTTCTTAAGTAATTTATAGTGATCACAAATTAAGCTCCTTTTTTCGATTAGACGCTTAGTTTACGAGATAAACGCATTTAAAGATTTCCATATGAAAATCCACCATTGGCCACCCATTTCATGGTGATATCCCCACCTATTACTAGTGATCTTTCATATATTTCATAGTGATCACAAATTAAGCTCCTTTTTTCGATTAGACGCTTAGTTTACGAGATAAACGCATTAAAAGATTTCCATATGAAAATCCACCATTGGCCACCCATTTCACGGTGATATCCCCACCTATTACTAGTGATTTCTTAAGTAATTTATAGTGATCACAAATTAAGCTCCTTTTTTCGATTAGACGCTTAGTTTACGAGATAAACGCATTTAAAGATTTCCATATGAAAATCCGCCATTGGCCACCCATTTCATGGTGATATCCCCACCTATTACTACTGATTTTTCATATATTTCATAGTGATCACAAATTAAGCTCCTTTTTTCGATTAGACGCTTAGTTTACGAGATAAACGCATTTAAAGATTTCCATATGAAAATCCGCCATTGGCCACCCATTTCATGGTGATATCCCCACCTATTACTACTGATTTTTCATATATTTCATAGTGATCACAAATTAAGCTCCTTTTTTCGATTAGACGCTTAGTTTACGAGATAAACGCATTAAAAGATTTCCATATGAAAATCCACCATTGGCCACCCATTTCACGGTGATATCCCCACCTATTACTAGTGATTTCTTAAGTAATTTATAGTGATCACAAATTAAGCTCCTTTTTTCGATTAGACGCTTAGTTTACGAGATAAACGCATTTAAAGATTTCCATATGAAAATCCACTATTGGCCACCCATTTCACGGTGATATCCCCACCTATTACTAGTGATTTTTCATATATTTCATAGTGATCACAAATTAAGCTCCTTTTTTCGATTAGACGCTTAGTTTACGAGATAAACGCATTTAAAGATTTCCATATGAAAATCCACTATTGGCCACCCATTTCACTGTGATATCCCCACCTATTACTAGTGATTATTCAAATATTTTATAGTGATCACAAATTAAGCTCCTTTCTTCGATTAGACGCTTAGTTTACGAGATAAACGCATTTAAAGATTTCCATATGAAAATCCGCCATTGGCCACCCATTTCATGGTGATATCCCCACCTATTACTAGTGATTATTCAAATATTTTATAGTGATCACAAATTAAGCTCCTTTTTTCGATTAGACGCTTAGTTTACGAGATAAACGCATTTAAAGATTTCCATATGAAAATCCACCATTGGCCACCCATTTCATGGTGATATCCCCACCTACTACTAGTGATTTCTTAAGTAATTTATAGTGATCACAAATTAAGCTCCTTTTTTCGATTAGACGCTTAGTTTACGAGATAAACGCATTTAAAGATTTCCATATGAAAATCCACCATTGGCCACCCATTTCATGGTGATATCCCCACCTATTACTAGTGATTTTTCATATATTTCATAGTGATCACAAATTAAGCTCCTTTTTTCGATTAGACGCTTAGTTTACGAGATAAACGCATTTAAAGATTTCCATATGAAAATCCGCCATTGGCCACCCATTTCATGGTGATATCCCCACCTATTACTAGTGATTTTTCATATATCTCATAGTGATCACAAATAAAGCTCCTTTTTTCGATTAGACGCTTAGTTTACGAGATAAACGCATTTAAAGATTTCCATATGAAAATCCGCCATTGGCCACCCATTTCATGGTGATATCCCCACCTATTACTAGTGATTTTTCATATATTTCATAGTGATCACAAATTAAGCTCCTTTTTTCGATTAGACGCTTAGTTTACGAGATAAACGCATTTAAAGATTTCCATATGAAAATCCACCATTGGCCACCCATTTCATGGTGATATCCCCACCTACTACTAGTGATTTCTTAAGTTATTTATAGTGATCACAAATTAAGCTCCTTTTTTCGATTAGACGCTTAGTTTACGAGATAAACGCATTTAAAGATTTCCATATGAAAATCCACTATTGGCCACCCATTTCATGGTGATATCCCCACCTATTACTAGTGATTTTTCATATATTTCATAGTGATCACAAATTAAGCTCCTTTTTTCGATTAGACGCTTAGTTTACGAGATAAACGCATTTAAAGATTTCCATATGAAAATCCACCATTGGCCACCCATTTCACGGTGATATCCCCACCTATTACTAGTGATTTTTCATATATTTCATAGTGATCACAAATTAAGCTCCTTTTTTCGATTAGACGCTTAGTTTACGAGATAAACGCATTTAAAGATTTCCATATGAAAATCCGCCATTGGCCACCCATTTCATGGTGATATCCCCACCTACTACTAGTGATTTCTTAAGTAATTTATAGTGATCACAAATTAAGCTCCTTTTTTCGATTAGACGCTTAGTTTACGAGATAAACGCATTTAAAGATTTCCATATGAAAGTCCACCATTGGCCACCCATTTCATGGTGATATCCCCACCTATTACTAGTGATTTTTCATATATTTCATAGTGATCACAAATTAAGCTCCTTTTTTCGATTAGACGCTTAGTTTACGAGATAAACGCATTTAAAGATTTCCATATGAAAATCCACCATTGGCCACCCATTTCATGGTGATATCCCCACCTATTACTAGTGATTTTTCATATATTTCATAGTGATCACAAATTAAGCTCCTTTTTCGATTAGACGCTTAGTTTACGAGATAAACGCATTTAAAGATTTCCATATGAAAATCCGCCATTGGCCACCCATTTCATGGTGATATCCCCACATATTACTAGTGATTTTTCATATATTTCATAGTGATCACAAATTAAGCTCCTTTTTTCGATTAGACGCTTAGTTTACGAGATAAACGCATTTAAAGATTTCCATATGAAAATCCGCCATTGGCCACCCATTTCATGGTGATATCCCCACCTATTACTACTGATTTTTCATATATTTCATAGTGATCACAAATTAAGCTCCTTTTTTCGATTAGACGCTTAGTTTACGAGATAAACGCATTTAAAGATTTCCATATGAAAATCCGCCATTGGCAACCCATTTCATGGTGATATCCCCACCTATTACTACTGATTTTTCATATATTTCATAGTGGTCACAAATTAAGCTCCTTTTTTCGATTAGACGCTTAGTTTACGAGATAAACGCATTAAAAGATTTCCATATGAAAATCCACCATTGGCCACCCATTTCACGGTGATATCCCCACCTATTACTAGTGATTTCTTAAGTAATTTATAGTGATCACAAATTAAGCTCCTTTTTTCGATTAGACGCTTAGTTTACGAGATAAACGCATTTAAAGATTTCCATATGAAAATCCACCATTGGCCACCTATTTTATGGTGATATCCCCACCTATTACTAGTGATTTCTTAAGTAATTTTTAGTGATCACAAATTAAGCTCCTTTTTTCGATTAGACGCTTAGTTTACGAGATAAACGCATTTAAAGATTTCCATATGAAAATCCGCCATTGGCCACCCATTTCATGGTGATATCCCCACCTATTACTAGTGATTATTCAAATATTTTATAGTGATCACAAATTAAGCTCCTTTTTTCGATTAGACGCTTAGTTTACGAGATAAACGCATTTAAAGATTTCCATATGAAAATCCACCATTGGCCACCCATTTCATGGTGATATCCCCACCTACTACTAGTGATTTCTTAAGTAATTTATAGTGATCACAAATTAAGCTCCTTTTTTCGATTAGACGCTTAGTTTACGAGATAAACGCATTTAAAGATTTCCATATGAAAATCCACCATTGGCCACCCATTTCATGGTGATATCCCCACCTATTACTAGTGATTTTTCATATATTTCATAGTGATCACAAATTAAGCTCCTTTTTTCGATTAGACGCTTAGTTTACGAGATAAACGCATTTAAAGATTTCCATATGAAAATCCGCCATTGGCCACCCATTTCATGGTGATATCCCCACCTATTACTAGTGATTTTTCATATATCTCATAGTGATCACAAATAAAGCTCCTTTTTTCGATTAGACGCTTAGTTTACGAGATAAACGCATTTAAAGATTTCCATATGAAAATCCGCCATTGGCCACCCATTTCATGGTGATATCCCCACCTATTACTAGTGATTTTTCATATATTTCATAGTGATCACAAATTAAGCTCCTTTTTTCGATTAGACGCTTAGTTTACGAGATAAACGCATTTAAAGATTTCCATATGAAAATCCACCATTGGCCACCCATTTCATGGTGATATCCCCACCTACTACTAGTGATTTCTTAAGTAATTTATAGTGATCACAAATTAAGCTCCTTTTTTCGATTAGACGCTTAGTTTACGAGATAAACGCATTTAAAGATTTCCATATGAAAGTCCACCATTGGCCACCCATTTCATGGTGATATCCCCACCTATTACTAGTGATTTTTCATATATTTCATAGTGATCACAAATTAAGCTCCTTTTTTCGATTAGACGCTTAGTTTACGAGATAAACGCATTTAAAGATTTCCATATGAAAATCCACCATTGGCCACCCATTTCATGGTGATATCCCCACCTATTACTAGTGATTTCTTAAGTAATTTATAGTGATCACAAATTAAGCTCCTTTTTTCGATTAGACGCTTAGTTTACGAGATAAACGCATTTAAAGATTTCCATATGAAAATCCGCCATTGGCCACCCATTTCATGGTGATATCCCCACATATTACTAGTGATTTTTCATATATTTCATAGTGATCACAAATTAAGCTCCTTTTTTCGATTAGACGCTTAGTTTACGAGATAAACGCATTTAAAGATTTCCATATGAAAATCCACCATTGGCCACCCATTTCATGGTGATATCCCCACTTACTACTAGTGATTTCTTAAGTAATTTATAGTGATCACAAATTAAGCTCCTTTTTTCGATTAGACGCTTAGTTTACGAGATAAACGCATTTAAAGATTTCCATATGAAAGTCCACCAATGGCCACCCAATGGTGGTGATATCCCCACCTATTACTAATGATTTTTCAAATATTTTATAGTGATCACAAATTAAGCTCCTTTCTTCGATTAGACGCTTAGTTTACGAGATAAACGCATTTAAAGATTTCCATATGAAAATCCACCATTGGCCACCCATTTCATGGTGATATACCTACCTACTACTAGTGATTTCTTAAGTAATTTATAGTGATCACAAATTAAGCTCCTTTTTTCGATTAGACGCTTAGTTTACGAGATAAACGCATTTAAAGATTTCCATATGAAAATCCACCATTGGCCACCCATTTCATGGTGATATCCCCACCTATTACTACTGATTTTTCATATATTTCATAGTGATCACAAATTAAGCTCCTTTTTTCGATTAGACGCTTAGTTTACGAGATAAACGCATTTAAAGATTTCCATATGAAAATCCGCCATTGGCAACCCATTTCATGGTGATATCCCCACCTATTACTACTGATTTTTCATATATTTCATAGTGATCACAAATTAAGCTCCTTTTTTCGATTAGACGCTTAGTTTACGAGATAAACGCATTAAAAGATTTCCATATGAAAATCCACCATTGGCCACCCATTTCACGGTGATATCCCCACCTATTACTAGTGATTTCTTAAGTAATTTATAGTGATCACAAATTAAGCTCCTTTTTTCGATTAGACGCTTAGTTTACGAGATAAACGCATTTAAAGATTTCCATATGAAAATCCGCCATTGGCCACCCATTTCTTGGTGATATCCCCACCTATTACTAGTGATTTTTCATATATTTCATAGTGATCACAAATTAAGCTCCTTTTTTCGATTAGACGCTTAGTTTACGAGATAAACGCATTTAAAGATTTCCATATGAAAATCCACCATTGGCCACCCATTTCACGGTGATATCCCCACCTATTACTAGTGATTTTTCATATATTTCATAGTGATCACAAATTAAGCTCCTTTTTTCGATTAGACGCTTAGTTTACGAGATAAACGCATTTAAAGATTTCCATATGAAAATCCACCATTGGCCACCCATTTCATGGTGATATCCCCACCTATTACTAGTGATTTCTTAAGTAATTTATAGTGATCACAAATTAACCTCCTTTTTTCGATTAGACGCTTAGTTTACGAGATAAACGCATTTAAAGATTTCCATATGAAAATCCACCATTGGCCACCCATTTCACGGTGATATCCCCACCTATTACTAGTGATTTCTTAAGTAATTTATAGTGATCACAAATTAAGCTCCTTTTTTCGATTAGACGCTTAGTTTACGAGATAAACGCATTTAAAGATTTCCATATGAAAATCCACCAATGGCCACCCAATGGTGGTGATATCCCCACCTATTACTAATGATTTTTCATATATTTCATAGTGATCACAAATTAAGCTCCTTTTTTCCATTAGACGCTTAGTTTACGAGATAAACGCATTTAAAGATTTCCATATGAAAATCCGCCATTGGCCACCCATTTCATGGTGATATCCCCACCTATTACTAGTGATTTTTCATATATTTCATAGTGATCACAAATTAAGCTCCTTTTTTCGATTAGACGCTTAGTTTACGAGATAAACGCATTTAAAGATTTCCATATGAAAATCCACCATTGGCCACCCATTTCATGGTGATATCCCCACCTATTACTAGTGATTATTCAAATATTTTATAGTGATCACAAATTAAGCTCCTTTTTTCGATTAGACGCTTAGTTTACGAGATAAACGCATTTAAAGATTTCCATATGAAAATCCACCATTGGCCACCCATTTCATGGTGATATCCCCACCTATTACTAGTGATTATTCAAATATTTTATAGTGATCACAAATTAAGCTCCTTTTTTCGATTAGACGCTTAGTTTACGAGATAAACGCATTTAAAGATTTCCATATGAAAATCCACCATTGGCCACCCATTTCATGGTGATATCCCCACCTACTACTAGTGATTTCTTAAGTAATTTATAGTGATCACAAATTAAGCTCCTTTTTTCGATTAGACGCTTAGTTTACGAGATAAACGCATTTAAAGATTTCCATATGAAAATCCACCATTGGCCACCCAATGGTGGTGATATCCCCACCTATTACTAGTGATTTCTTAAGTAATTTTTAGTGATCGCAAATTAAGTTCCTTTTTTCGATTAGACGCTTAGTTTACGAGATAAACGCATTTAAAGATTTCCATATGAAAATCCACCATTGGCCACCCATTTCATTGTGATATCCCCACCTATTACTAGTGATTTTTCATATATTTCATAGTGATCACAAATTAAGCTCCTTTTTTCGATTAGACGCTTAGTTTACGAGATAAACGCATTTAAAGATTTCCATATGAAAATCCACCATTGGCCACCCATTTCATGGTGATATCCCCACCTACTACTAGTGATTTCTTAAGTAATTTATAGTGATCACAAATTAAGCTCCTTTTTTCGATTAGACGCTTAGTTAACGAGATAAACGCATTTAAAGATTTCCATATGAAAATCCACCATTGGCCACCCATTTCATGGTGATATCCCCACCTATTACTACTGATTTTTCATATATTTCATAGTGATCACAAATTAAGCTCCTTTTTTCGATTAGACGCTTAGTTTACGAGATAAACGCATTTAAAGATTTCCATATGAAAATCCACCATTGGCCACCCATTTCATGGTGATATCCCCACCTACTACTAGTGATTTCTTAAGTAATTTATAGTGATCGCAAATTAAGTTCCTTTTTTCGATTAGACGCTTAGTTTACGAGATAAACGCATTTAAAGATTTCCATATGAAAATCCACCATTGGCCACCCATTTCATGGTGATATACCTACCTACTACTAGTGATTTCTTAAGTAATTTATAGTGATCACAAATTAAGCTCCTTTTTTCGATTAGACGCTTAGTTTACGAGATAAACGCATTTAAAGATTTCCATATGAAAATCCACCATTGGCCACCCATTTCATGGTGATATCCCCACCTATTACTACTGATTTTTCATATATTTCATAGTGATCACAAATTAAGCTCCTTTTTTCGATTAGACGCTTAGTTTACGAGATAAACGCATTTAAAGATTTCCATATGAAAATCCGCCATTGGCAACCCATTTCATGGTGATATCCCCACCTATTACTACTGATTTTTCATATATTTCATAGTGATCACAAATTAAGCTCCTTTTTTCGATTAGACGCTTAGTTTACGAGATAAACGCATTAAAAGATTTCCATATGAAAATCCACCATTGGCCACCCATTTCACGGTGATATCCCCACCTATTACTAGTGATTTCTTAAGTAATTTATAGTGATCACAAATTAAGCTCCTTTTTTCGATTAGACGCTTAGTTTACGAGATAAACGCATTTAAAGATTTCCATATGAAAATCCGCCATTGGCCACCCATTTCTTGGTGATATCCCCACCTATTACTAGTGATTTTTCATATATTTCATAGTGATCACAAATTAAGCTCCTTTTTTCGATTAGACGCTTAGTTTACGAGATAAACGCATTTAAAGATTTCCATATGAAAATCCACCATTGGCCACCCATTTCACGGTGATATCCCCACCTATTACTAGTGATTTTTCATATATTTCATAGTGATCACAAATTAAGCTCCTTTTTTCGATTAGACGCTTAGTTTACGAGATAAACGCATTTAAAGATTTCCATATGAAAATCCACCATTGGCCACCCATTTCATGGTGATATCCCCACCTATTACTAGTGATTTCTTAAGTAATTTATAGTGATCACAAATTAACCTCCTTTTTTCGATTAGACGCTTAGTTTACGAGATAAACGCATTTAAAGATTTCCATATGAAAATCCACCATTGGCCACCCATTTCACGGTGATATCCCCACCTATTACTAGTGATTTCTTAAGTAATTTATAGTGATCACAAATTAAGCTCCTTTTTTCGATTAGACGCTTAGTTTACGAGATAAACGCATTTAAAGATTTCCATATGAAAATCCACCAATGGCCACCCAATGGTGGTGATATCCCCACCTATTACTAATGATTTTTCATATATTTCATAGTGATCACAAATTAAGCTCCTTTTTTCCATTAGACGCTTAGTTTACGAGATAAACGCATTTAAAGATTTCCATATGAAAATCCGCCATTGGCCACCCATTTCATGGTGATATCCCCACCTATTACTAGTGATTTTTCATATATTTCATAGTGATCACAAATTAAGCTCCTTTTTTCGATTAGACGCTTAGTTTACGAGATAAACGCATTTAAAGATTTCCATATGAAAATCCACCATTGGCCACCCATTTCATGGTGATATCCCCACCTATTACTAGTGATTATTCAAATATTTTATAGTGATCACAAATTAAGCTCCTTTTTTCGATTAGACGCTTAGTTTACGAGATAAACGCATTTAAAGATTTCCATATGAAAATCCACCATTGGCCACCCATTTCATGGTGATATCCCCACCTATTACTAGTGATTATTCAAATATTTTATAGTGATCACAAATTAAGCTCCTTTTTTCGATTAGACGCTTAGTTTACGAGATAAACGCATTTAAAGATTTCCATATGAAAATCCACCATTGGCCACCCATTTCATGGTGATATCCCCACCTACTACTAGTGATTTCTTAAGTAATTTATAGTGATCACAAATTAAGCTCCTTTTTTCGATTAGACGCTTAGTTTACGAGATAAACGCATTTAAAGATTTCCATATGAAAATCCACCATTGGCCACCCAATGGTGGTGATATCCCCACCTATTACTAGTGATTTCTTAAGTAATTTTTAGTGATCGCAAATTAAGTTCCTTTTTTCGATTAGACGCTTAGTTTACGAGATAAACGCATTTAAAGATTTCCATATGAAAATCCACCATTGGCCACCCATTTCATTGTGATATCCCCACCTATTACTAGTGATTTTTCATATATTTCATAGTGATCACAAATTAAGCTCCTTTTTTCGATTAGACGCTTAGTTTACGAGATAAACGCATTTAAAGATTTCCATATGAAAATCCACCATTGGCCACCCATTTCATGGTGATATCCCCACCTACTACTAGTGATTTCTTAAGTAATTTATAGTGATCACAAATTAAGCTCCTTTTTTCGATTAGACGCTTAGTTAACGAGATAAACGCATTTAGAGATTTCCATATGAAAATCCACCATTGGCCACCCATTTCATGGTGATATCCCCACCTATTACTAGTGATTTTTCATATATTTCATAGTGATCACAAATTAAGCTCCTTTTTTCGATTAGACGCTTAGTTTACGAGATAAACGCATTTAAAGATTTCCATATGAAAATCCACCATTGGCCACCCATTTCATGGTGATATCCCCACCTATTACTAGTGATTTTTCATATATTTCATAGTGATCACAAATTAAGCTCCTTTTTTCGATTAGACGCTTAGTTTACGAGATAAACGCATTTAAAGATTTCCATATGAAAATCCGCCATTGGCCACCCATTTCATGGTGATATCCTCACCTATTACTAGTGATTTTTCATATATTTCATAGTGATCACAAATTAAGCTCCTTTTTTCGATTAGACGCTTAGTTTACGAGATAAACGCATTTAAAGATTTCCATATGAAAATCCACCAATGGCCACCCAATGGTGGTGATATCCCCACCTATTACTAATGATTTTTCAAATATTTTATAGTGATCACAAATTAAGCTCCTTTTTTCGATTAGACGCTTAGTTTACGAGATAAACGCATTTAAAGATTTCCATATGAAAATCCACCATTGGCCACCCATTTCACGGTGATATCCCCACCTATTACTAGTGATTTCTTAAGTAATTTATAGTGATCACAAATTAAGCTCCTTTTTTCGATTAGACGCTTAGTTTACGAGATAAACGCATTTAAAGATTTCCATATGAAAATCCACCATTGGCCACCCATTTCATGGTGATATCCCCACCTATTACTAGTGATTTCTTAAGTAATTTATAGTGATCACAAATTAAGCTCCTTTTTTCGATTAGACGCTTAGTTTACGAGATAAACGCATTTAAAGATTTCCATATGAAAATCCGCCATTGGCCACCCATTTCATGGTGATATCCCCACCTATTACTAGTGATTTTTCATATATTTCATAGTGATCACAAATTAAGCTCCTTTTTTCGATTAGACGCTTAGTTTACGAGATAAACGCATTTAAAGATTTCCATATGAAAATCCACCATTGGCCACCCATTTCACGGTGATATCCCCACCTATTACTAGTGATTTTTCATATATTTCATAGTGATCACAAATTAAGCTCCTTTTTTCGATTAGACGCTTAGTTTACGAGATAAACGCATTTAAAGATTTCCATATGAAAATCCACCATTGGCCACCCATTTCATGGTGATATCCCCACCTATTACTAGTGATTTCTTAAGTAATTTATAGTGATCACAAATTAACCTCCTTTTTTCGATTAGACGCTTAGTTTACGAGATAAACGCATTTAAAGATTTCCATATGAAAATCCACCATTGGCCACCCATTTCACGGTGATATCCCCACCTATTACTAGTGATTTCTTAAGTAATTTATAGTGATCACAAATTAAGCTCCTTTTTTCGATTAGACGCTTAGTTTACGAGATAAACGCATTTAAAGATTTCCATATGAAAATCCACCAATGGCCACCCAATGGTGGTGATATCCCCACCTATTACTAATGATTTTTCATATATTTCATAGTGATCACAAATTAAGCTCCTTTTTTCGATAGACGCTTAGTTTACGAGATAAACGCATTTAAAGATTTCCATATGAAAATCCGCCATTGGCCACACATTTCATGGTGATATCCCCACCTATTACTAGTGATTTTTCATATATTTCATAGTGATCACAAATTAAGCTCCTTTTTTCGATTAGACGCTTAGTTTACGAGATAAACGCATTTAAAGATTTCCATATGAAAATCCACCATTGGCCACCCATTTCATGGTGATATCCCCACCTATTACTAGTGATTATTCAAATATTTTATAGTGATCACAAATTAAGCTCCTTTTTCGATTAGACGCTTAGTTTACGAGATAAACGCATTTAAAGATTTCCATATGAAAATCCACCATTGGCCACCCATTTCATGGTGATATCCCCACCTATTACTAGTGATTATTCAAATATTTTATAGTGATCACAAATTAAGCTCCTTTTTTCGATTAGACGCTTAGTTTACGAGATAAACGCATTTAAAGATTTCCATATGAAAATCCACCATTGGCCACCCATTTCATGGTGATATCCCCACCTACTACTAGTGATTTCTTAAGTAATTTATAGTGATCACAAATTAAGCTCCTTTTTTCGATTAGACGCTTAGTTTACGAGATAAACGCATTTAAAGATTTCCATATGAAAATCCACCATTGGCCACCCAATGGTGGTGATATCCCCACCTATTACTAGTGATTTCTTAAGTAATTTTTAGTGATCGCAAATTAAGTTCCTTTTTTCGATTAGACGCTTAGTTTACGAGATAAAACGCATTTAAAGATTTCCATATGAAAATCCACCATTGGCCACCCATTTCATGGTGATATCCCCACCTATTACTAGTGATTTTTCATATATTTCATAGTGATCACAAATTAAGCTCCTTTTTTCGATTAGACGCTTAGTTTACGAGATAAACGCATTTAAAGATTTCCATATGAAAATCCACCATTGGCCACCCATTTCATGGTGATATCCCCACCTACTACTAGTGATTTCTTAAGTAATTTATAGTGATCACAAATTAAGCTCCTTTTTTCGATTAGACGCTTAGTTAACGAGATAAACGCATTTAGAGATTTCCATATGAAAATCCACCATTGGCCACCCATTTCATGGTGATATCCCCACCTATTACTAGTGATTTTTCATATATTTCATAGTGATCACAAATTAAGCTCCTTTTTTCGATTAGACGCTTAGTTTACGAGATAAACGCATTTAAAGATTTCCATATGAAAATCCACCATTGGCCACCCATTTCATGGTGATATCCCCACCTATTACTAGTGATTTTTCATATATTTCATAGTGATCACAAATTAAGCTCCTTTTTTCGATTAGACGCTTAGTTTACGAGATAAACGCATTTAAAGATTTCCATATGAAAATCCGCCATTGACCACCCATTTCATGGTGATATCCCCACCTATTACTAGTGATTTTTCATATATTTCATAGTGATCACAAATTAAGCTCCTTTTTTCGATTAGACGCTTAGTTTACGAGATAAACGCATTTAAAGATTTCCATATGAAAATCCACCAATGGCCACCCAATGGTGGTGATATCCCCACCTATTACTAATGATTTTTCAAATATTTTATAGTGATCACAAATTAAGCTCCTTTTTTCGATTAGACGCTTAGTTTACGAGATAAACGCATTTAAAGATTTCCATATGAAAATCCACCATTGGCCACCCATTTCACGGTGATATCCCCACCTATTACTAGTGATTTCTTAAGTAATTTATAGTGATCACAAATTAAGCTCCTTTTTTCGATTAGACGCTTAGTTTACGAGATAAACGCATTTAAAGATTTCCATATGAAAATCCACCATTGGCCACCCATTTCATGGTGATATCCCCACCTATTACTAGTGATTTTTCATATATTTCATAGTGATCACAAATTAAGCTCCTTTTTTCGATTAGACGCTTAGTTTACGAGATAAACGCATTTAAAGATTTCCATATGAAAATCCACCATTGGCCACCCATTTCATGGTGATATCCCCACCTTACTACTAGTGATTTCTTAAGTAATTTATAGTGATCACAAACTAAGCTCCTTTTTTCGATTAGACGCTTAGTTAACGAGATAAACGCATTTTAGGTTGATATCCCCACCTATTACTAGTGATTTCTTAAGTAATTTTAGTGATCGCAAATTAAGTTCCTTTTTTCGATTAGACGCTTAGTTTACGAGATAAACGCATTTAAAGATTTCCATATGAAAATCCACCATTGGCCACCATTTCATGGTGATATCCCCACCTATTACTAGTGATTTTTCATATATTTCATAGTGATCACAAATTAAGCTCCTTTTTTCGATTAGACGCTTAGTTTACGAGATAAACGCATTTAAAGATTTCCATATGAAAATCCACCATTGGCCACCCATTTCATGGTGATATCCCCACCTACTACTAGTGATTTCTTAAGTAATTTATAGTGATCACAAATTAAGCTCCTTTTTTCGATTAGACGCTTAGTTTACGAGATAAACGCATTTAAAGATTTCCATATGAAAATCCACCATTGGCCACCCATTTCATGGTGATATCCCCACCTATTACTAGTGATTTTTCATTATATTTCATAGTGATCACAAATTAAGCTCCTTTTTTCGATTAGACGCTTAGTTTACGAGATAAACGCATTTAAAGATTTCCATATGAAAATCCACCATTGGCCACCCATTTCACGGTGATATCCCCACCTATTACTAGTGATTTCTTAAGTAATTTATAGTGATCACAAATTAAGCTCCTTTTTTCGATTAGACGCTTAGTTTACGAGATAAACGCATTTTAAAGATTTCCATATGAAAAATCCACCATTGGCCACCCATTTCATGGTGATATCCCCACCTACTACTAGTGATTTTTCATATATTTCATAGTGATCACAAATTAAGCTCCTTTTTTCGATTAGACGCTTAGTTTACGAGATAAACGCATTTAAAGATTTCCATATGAAAATCCACCATTGGCCACCCATTTCATGGTGATATCCCCACCTATTACTAGTGATTTTTCATATATTTCATAGTGATCACAAATTAAGCTCCTTTTTTCGATTAGACGCTTAGTTTACGAGATAAACGCATTTAAAGATTTTCCATATGAAAATCCGCCATTGGCCACCCATTCATGGTGATATCCCCACCTATTACTAGTGATTTTTCAAATATTTTATAGTGATCACAAATTAAGCTCCTTTTTTCGATTAGACGCTTAGTTTACGAGATAAACGCATTTAAAGATTTCCATATGAAAATCCACCAATGGCCACCCAATGGTGGTGATATCCCCACCTATTACTAATGATTTTTCAAATATTTTATAGTGATCACAAATTAAGCTCCTTTTTTTCGATTAGACGCTTAGTTTACGAGATAAACGCATTTAAAGATTTCCATATGAAAATCCACCATTGGCCACCCATTTCACGGTGATATCCCCACCTATTACTAGTGATTTCTTAAGTAATTTATAGTGATCACAAATTAAGCTCCTTTTTTTCGATTAGACGCTTAGTTTACGAGATAAACGCATTTAAAGATTTCCATATGAAAATCCACCATTGGCCACCCATTTCATGGTGATATCCCCACCTATTACTAGTGATTTTTCATATATTTCATAGTGATCACAAATTAAGCTCCTTTTTTCGATTAGACGCTTAGTTTACGAGATAAACGCATTTAAAGATTTCCATATGAAAATCCACCATTGGCCACCCATTTCATGGTGATATCCCCACCTACTACTAGTGATTTCTTAAGTAATTTATAGTGATCACAAACTAAGCTCCTTTTTTCGATTAGACGCTTAGTTAACGAGATAAACGCATTAGAGATTTCCATATGAAAATCCACCATTGGCCACCCATTTCATGGTGATATCCCCACCTATTACTAGTGATTTTTCATATATTTCATAGTGATCACAAATTAAGCTCCTTTTTTCGATTAGACGCTTAGTTTACGAGATAAACGCATTTAAAGATTTCCATATGAAAATCCACCATTGGCCACCCATTTCATGGTGATATCCCCACCTATTACTAGTGATTTTTCATATATTTCATAGTGATCACAAATTAAGCTCCTTTTTTCGATTAGACGCTTAGTTTACGAGATAAACGCATTTAAAGATTTCCATATGAAAATCCGCCATTGGCCACCCATTTCATGGTGATATCCCCACCTATTACTAGTGATTTTTCATATATTTTATCGTGATCACAAATTAAGCTCCTTTTTTCGATTAGACGCTTAGTTTACGAGATAAACGCATTTAAAGATTTCCATATGAAAATCCACCATTGGCCACCCATTTCATGGTGATATCCCCACCTATTACTAGTGATTTTTCATATATTTTATCGTGATCACAAATTAAGCTCCTTTTTTCGATTAGACGCTTAGTTTACGAGATAAAACGCATTTAAAGATTTCCATATGAAAATCCACCATTGGCCACCTATTTTATGGTGATATCCCCACCTATTACTAGTGATTTCTTAAGTAA
>CAXIUB010000135.1:0-40697 GCA_964034835.1 Muscina levida | reverse complement strand
AAAAAAAATTCAAAATATTACAAAAAATTTTAAAATTCAAAATATTTAACATATACCTAATATTGAAGAAAGTAATTACATTTTTCTGAATCTATTTATCATTTCTCAAATCCTTTGCTGGTTTTTCTATACTAGTGTCTTTACCGTTTTATAAATTTTTCCGTTTTTGTCCTTTTTGTTGTTGTCGCTACTGAAATGTTATGATTATTATATTGTTATTACTATTTGTTTGTTTGTTTATTTATTTCACATTTGAAGGATATTTGGGTAAAAACTTTTCGGTTTCTTTATGACCTGCCTGTGCCTTTGTTATTACGGGGGTGTCTGTCTACCATGTGGATGTCTATTACTTGATGTCTTCGCACTACTTGTATATGACAATTTTACATTTCATTAAATTTTATTAAGTTTACACACATTGACACAGTCCACATTATATTTCTATTGTAACAGTTGTATACGTATAGTATATATATGTGTATGGGGTGCTGTATGTGTGTATGGGTGTAAGTGTAAGTGTATTGTCATATTATGACAGGAAACTTTTAGACACAAGTTTTTGTCATTATTGCTGTTGGTATTGTAAATTGCTGGCTTTGTTGTAGATATTGCTGTGATATTACCAAACAGTACATTGTTTGAAGGCGTTTTGCGTTTTGTTTGCTACTTGTTTAGTTGCTTATGCTTAGAGTAGCGTTTGCCAAATGCCCCTGAGGTAAACGACATGGCAAAATTATTTTTGTTAACAATTTCCTTTTGGCTTTAGGATAGTTGTCAACTTTGGGGGTATGAATGAACAAATGTTTTGGGAAGAGTTTGTTTTTCATTTTTGTTGCAAAAATAGAAATTGTAGTTGTATTAGTTTTGTATGCAAGATGTTGCGATAATCATTGATAATGTATTACATAACTGATTCACCTTTTACAACTTCATAAGAAATTTAGATTGCACTCACCATATTGTGTTGATAACCAGCTATGCAAGTGCATTTTCTTAAACTTTTGACTGGTTCTTTAAGCTCTTGAACCAACAATTTGATTTCAGTCTTATGAAAGTTTTCATTACATAACTTATATTCATTATATTCATCATAACACCATTTCACCTACACTTGGCTCTATCATAATTTAACATAATGCAAATTTAATATACATTCTCCTTACTCTATCCACATTATTTTTCTACGCACCACTCTCTTGAAGTATATTATGAATTGCTTCTCTGTTCAGAAGGAAATTCTAAGTAACTGCATTTAGTTTTGCTTCATTCATTAATTTCCATTATTTCTTTTAAGACTCTTCAACCAGATCTTGGTGTTTTGGTTTGAGATTCGCTTTACCAGATTTCCGTATACCAATCGAAATTAAATTCTTCTCGGCATTCCAGTATACAAAACAAAAAGATTGCAGCCCTTATTAAAGTTTCTTTAGTGGTTTCCTGGCAAACATTTATTTGAAAAGTTTTCAACAAAATTGTTCATACACAAACATGATAAAGTAAAAGATTTTATTAAAATCCCACTCAGCTGCCCAACCCCTCCTCCACCAATGGGTCTGGTCAATTCATCTCTGCAGCCATTCACTTTTGCCACTAAAAAGATATAAAAATAAAAATCAAATAAGTCAAGTAACATAAGGTTACTGTCTATTGGCCATATGTGTCATCTTGACAAACAACAACAGCAATAGCAACAACAACAATAACAAGAACAAAATTTATTAAAAAACAATGAGTGACATCGAAGCAATGGCAAACAAAGTTAGGTTCCAATAACCCCAACGCTTTGTAACTAACACTCACCCCCACCGCCAACCTATCCACATCGCTGCTTAATACAAGCTATCAATGTCGTTTTGGCCTCAAGAATACTGGCGGGACCACATGAGTCTAGTTTGGGGGGCAATGAATGTCGGAAAACTAAAAGGGATAACTAAATGAAATATTTGAACTCAGTCAAATGATTTTGTAACAGATGTGCTAACGACGACGTCGGGACCCAGTATTTATAAAGCGTAAAACAACAACAACAATATAACAAAACTAAACTAAAGATTGATGATAAAAAGAAACAACGCACAATTGGTAAACTATAAATACCCTCCATGGAGTGTCTCATCGCAAACATTTGCTTTAAGTTTTTGAAAGAAATTTTGTCTGGTGTGTGTTTTTTGTCCAATTTCTTTAGTGTAATGTTCAACTTTTTTCGGCAGTATGTTGTGTTGTGTTGCGCTTTGTATCATAGTGCCAAAGATAAATATTTTTACATAAATCAATGACAAAACACTTTAAGTCATATCAGTTGTAGTTTTTTTTATTTGTGTAAGTTAAAAAGCGAAGAATGGCAAAAGACAGAGATTTAAATTAACCCTTTAATGAAATATGGCTTTGATACATTTGTAAATAAAATTCTAAATTTTTCCTGTTGGCAATGAAACATTATAAAAAACTATGGCAAATTTTAACTGTGAAGCTCTTTACAATCATATCAGATCAAATAATCTAATAAAGGCTATATAACATAGATCATTCTACTTGTAAACTCTTCCATTGAGATGGGGCATTGATTTGATATCGCAAACTTTATTATTCTTTTTTATGAACAAATTTATTCACTGAGCGTACACGCGACGTATGGTTATTGCATGTATGTATTTCATAATGCGCATACGCCTTGTAGTAAAAACATAACAAATTGGTTACAATACAACATTTATTGTTGTATTGAATAATAAGATTTATTTTTTTTAATAAAATCAAAGACATTTCCACCACAAATGGGTTAAATCTCAAAAATTGTTGCATTGATTTCAAACAAAGCCCCAAATATGCAACTCTACTACTACACCGAGTGTAAAATTTCATATTCAGTTCTTTGCGAACACATGTTTCATGTTTCTGTCATTACTTTCAGTGGTGCACTAATACAAACAAATAAACAAGTTATTTCAAATAGTTCAATACACCTCTCTCAGCAGGTGAACTGTGTGTGTGTAGCTCCGAATGTGTGTGTTTTTTCGTGTATTCCTAGTGATAAAATCCTATACAACACATGAAGTCTTGTATTTGCATACTTCGTTCTAGTATTTTTTCATACCTGTTAGAGAAATTTTTGGGGAAACTTTTCAAGTCATTGCTAAATAAAAAGCTATTTTTTATTCATATATAGTTTTGTCATAGTTTACATACTATACTCTTCCCCTACCTAGGTAGCTAGCTGTGCTACTGTATGCATCCACTGCTATTTGTATATTTACGCCATTTACGCGTGTCTTTGCCAAATACTTGAGATGTGTGACATGTCGCTGTATGTATGCATGTGTATGTGACGGAGTTTTTTCTTTGCACTCACTCAGAGTATTTGGAGAGTAGAAAAATGCGTTATCTTGTCGTTGACAAACAAAACTACACAGACACGTTCATACAAATTATTTATATATGAATTTATATTCATATGCAATGTCATGTTGCTATATTTGAGTTATAACATTTTGTCCCTATGCAGTCAGGGTATACATTGTAGTCAATGATGCATTTGCATACATACCAACATACAGTCAGTTGTAGTTTTTTGTACAGTGCGTCTTAGAAGAAAGGTTGTAGCGCATATGTGAATGATTCATGAATTGAAGTTAATTTAACGGTGAAAATTATTCTTATCCGGTGAGCAGATAACAATTTTTTTTATTTTTCTTTATTAGTTAAATTTTGTGATATACATAAGTAAATAAGTTTTGGTTTTAATATTTTACTTAAAACAACTAATTTTAAACCATATCTTTAGACAAAAGGAAAATACAGTTGGATCAATGCTCTTTTTACTTTTCAAACGATGATAACAAAAATTTACAAATGTGAAAAAATGACTTTATTTGTCATGAAAGTATGAAAATATTAATTTTTTTATTTTTGCATCCATATCTATGGAGTTCCTGGGGAAGGGCTGTTTCCAATCGTAATTATAAGATTTTCATTGATCATATGATAAAAAAGAGAAAAGAACGGCTCTAGAATGGGTTGGGCTCTTCGGGCCATATAATAGTTTACCTATTTCAGTGTCACAAAATGAAGTTTCTTCCTGACCAAGGAAATAACTTTGTACCTTTTTAAAGGACTTTTAATTTCCAAAGGACATGGAAGTTTGAAGAAATTATTGAATTAGTGAGATTGATATCAGCGCCTTTTACCAGGCGTACGAACGTAGTGAAGGGTATATTTATTTAGTTCTGCATTTGTAACGCTCATAAGTAATAGTGGAAGGACAATATATACATTTATATACGTTCAGCGTCGTAATCTGCGTCGATTTAAAGGTGACCGTCTGTCCGTCCGTCCGCCTGCCTGTCTGTCTGTCCGTTCTCGCAATTACAGCCGTAGTTTAAGAGATGCAAGCTTCTATCCTCAAAGTTCTAAGATGAGCAAGATCGGTCAAAAATTACTTTCGCCATACATACGAACTCCCCCTTTTTGGATATTCCCCTATGATTCCAGTCGTAGTTTATGAGCTATATAGCTGACATTTTGTACGCAAGCTTCTTTACTCAAAGCAGAAGTTGAAATTGCAGATTAGTAAGATCTTTAAAAAATTACTCCATCCTCTAATACAAATTGCGACTTTTAGGGAGTCTTTCCCCGCAATTGAGCTGAAATTTGGTATGCTGGCACTCTACTCGGTAAGTGGAGGTTAAGTTCTGAAATGAACAAGATCGGACAAAAACTACTTCCACCTTCCAAACATACTCCCCTTTTTGATGGGTTCTGTCTAACTGTCCCGCGATTAAAGCAGTAGTTTAAAAAATATTGAGCTGAAGGTCGGTTTATAGCTACCTCCACCTGCTATACTAACACCCCTTTTGGAGTTGTTCGTCTGCCTATACCCTTTATTACAGCCGTAGTTTAGGAGATATCTAGCTTAAATTTAGTATACATGCTCCCATCCCTTAAACCGAGGTTTAGTTTGAAGATGAGCAAGATCGGGCAATAACTATTTGACCATACAAAATACCTCTTTTTTGGGGGGTGGGTCTGCCCCGCAGTAAAAGCAGTAGTTAAGGAGCTATCGATCTGAAATTTTGTATGAAATCTCTTAGCGAAGGTTAAGTTCTGAGATGTAGAATATCGGACAAAAACTCTCCCATACTCATACAAACCCCACTTTGTTGAGTTAAAAAATACATAACAAAATGCTCAGTCCATATAAACAATTTAATCTCAGTATTTGACATTTCAGTAAAAAATTGTTGACAAAAAATGGATGTGAGAGGCTTAAACGCCAACTCCTCTTTATTGTGGTACAAAGTTTTATAAAATATAAAAAAACTTAATTTTCCTTTACACTACATGAATGACGTATAGGATAGATTATCCATAAGATACACCACATCTGGGGGCTGGCAATGTAAGAAAAATGTAGATAACGAGCCGAGAATCGAACCACGGATCCCTCGCATGTTTGTTGCGAGTTCTAACCACAATGTCACGGACTGTCCCTGATAAAATAAGTAAAATATTGTTGTAGTGCAAATAACTAGTTTCATAAATGGTGAAAGGTATCTCAGCTTCGTCACAGCCGAAAATAATTACCTTACTCGTAAAATGTTTTTTTTTTTAGTTTTAGCTTATCAGTACAAACTTTTGCAATAAATATTCTCTCAAAAATCCGTTATTAAAATTAGGCGTAATGGCAAGCAGAATTGCCATTTTAGAGAGAACACTATCCTCATCAAACTTCTGAAACATTATTACATCCGAAAAAAACGGTTTGTTGCGGTATTTCTGCCAAAGGAGTTACCAGCCCATTTGTTCATAAGTCCCTAACCGGTAGCAACATTACCGTGATTTTGCAAATGTTACAGGCAAATTATTCATGTTTTTTTTAATCTATTGCAGAAATGGGTTTATTAAGATGACGTAACATGTCATACTGCGGCGCATTTTGTTGAGCCTAAGGTTTAGTGACCAATTTATCTCAAGAAATGGACCTGTGAATTGGCCACATCGTTTGTCCGATTTGAAAACTATTGACTACTTTTTGTGGGGGTACGTCCAAAATCTTGTCTTTGCTGATACACAAGCAACGATTTATCATTTAGGAGCCAACAATCGACGCACTTAATACGAAATAACACGGGGTATACTCGAAATTTTTTTTGCAAAAGTGGGCCGACAGGATGGCTTTCATAAGGCGCAGTCGCGGATGCCATATGCCACAAATTATGTTTAAACATTAAATGCTACGAACTTTGTGAGCTAATTTTGGTGATTCCAGTAAATTTATGCTTCTTAACCAAACACCCTTTATGACTGAATTGCGGTTGAAAACTTTATTTATAAGGTATCCCCATGGAAAGTCTATTGGGAACATATCTGGGCTGTCAGGTGCCAGTTAAAAGCATGTCATTTGGATATCACCTTTTTTGCCCGAAAATTTGCGAACTTTTCCAAACGCATCGTAAGAGTTCTGAAAAGTCGCCAAATCGTGCTGACAACACGTTCTTTGATTAAAATCATTGATAATCCGTAGTGTTGGAGGACAAAAGTTATGTCGCATCTTTGATCTTCAGAGAAGTATGGACAAATAATTCCTCTTGCTTATACTGAATCTTTGGTGAATGCAGGTATCTAATAAGTAGTAGTATAAGTACTATAAAACTGTACAACACATGATTTTGGGACCCAATTCTGAGAACTGCATGTGAAAGTAGCCCCAAAAAGAAGAATTTCTGCATCATTCGTTTTGTCAAGTTACATGCCATAATAATTTAATATCGATTTGAAGTAAGTATCGTATAGGGGAATTTGTCACGATTTATGCTCTTTTGTTTGACAGAACATAAACACTACACATGATTAGCATAAGTAATATTCAACGTAAATCATACGCCGCGGAGTAAAACAGTTTTATTGTAACTGTTACAAAATAAACCCAGTGCAAAATCATTTGATGAATGGAAAAGTGAAACTGCTGCTTATGTAGGGAAACGTTATATGAACAGATTAAAGGAATTGTTATTCTTAAATTTGTTTCAGCTAAATCGGACTTGTGGTTTTCGAGTTATGTCAAAACTTTAAGTCGATATTAAATTATTATGGTATATAACTTGGCAAAACGAATGATGCAGAACTTCTCTTTGGGGCTACTTTCACGTGCAGTTCTTAGAATTGAGTCCCAAATCAATGAGCTGAAAAATGTTGTACTGTGTAAGTGTCACTCAAATATCTGGAATTTTGTCTGTTTGCATATCCATTTGGGTAGAAGTTTGCTTCGACAAAAAGTAAAGGTTTTTAAAATTGGCGAACTTCTCCAGGATTTCCTGAGCAAACAGCAGCCTGTGAGCATGATTGTGAGACTTTAATTCCTATAACAATAGATTTTTGTAAGGATGTCAATGTAAATATTTGTAAATAATGCGGGTCAGAAACTCTTTGGACACATTTAATTTAATTAATACGCCTGAACGCTTTTGAGCAAAGTGTCTGCATTGTTCATAAACGAATGCCCTTACAAAGTCTACATTTTTGAAATCCCTTCATTTTCATATTTCTATGCCATAAGCGTAAAATTTTCGCAGCTTTATAGTCGAATAGTCGTTGTTTTGCTGCTACTCGTGTACACAGAATGCAAGTGGTGCTCACTTCAGTGACACCATGCTACGGAATTCCCATTGTCGTATTTTGTATTTCGTAGCCTCTCCATACATTATCCGTATTATTCTACACATCCGAGGCAAAATTTCACAAATAACCTTTCTATAAATGAAAATTTGAAAACGATAGCAACGATACTTTGAAAATGGGTACCTTCGTGTTAGCTGTGAAAGAAGAAACATGTCGCTAGCCAAAGATTAAAAAAAAACATATTTTTTGATATATTGGATTTCGCAAATATCTACTCAACAACTGAAAATTAAAAAACACCCTTACTCCTACTTTATGAACGTCAAGTACCCTGGTTGCTACTGAATCACCAATGTCAGGCACGCTCAAGGCGTTAGTTTATGTGCGGGTTGTGCTACCGTTTCGCGTCAGCCAACCGGTGGTCGCCTTAAGCTTACAGAAGGTTACGCTTTCAGAAGGAACCTTAATAAAATGTGGGACGTTTTAGTTTCTGCACCTTACATATACTAAGTTTTTTTCAAATTGATTTTTTTTACATTAAATTAAAAAATACATACTTTAGACAATCATTTTGGATAAACTAACGAACCATCATAGTGGTGCATGATTTGCTGCGAGGAACCCACAATTTGTTTTTTATTGTGTTTTTAAAAGAAAAACATTTTTTTGGGATATACCTGATTATAGTTTTGTAATAGTGAATTTCGAATTATATTATATTCAGGTTTAACTTTAAAAATATTTACATTTTTTCTATAAGGTCCTTGAGCATCCTGGAAAGTATTCTGGGCATTGTATGATTTGTTAGAAAACGTAATTCAAAATTCGAAAAAATTTAACTTATAATTTTTTTAAAATTTGTACTTTGCACAAGGTGGTTATTTGACACAAACAGTTCCACCATCAGTGACTATGTGTTTGGTCGCATATTATTTTTATTGACTACAGATCATAACAGTCTCACCTTGATGTTATGACTACAGATCATAACAGTCTCACCTTCGCTTCACCTCCACTGTAGCTGCAGTGGGAAATGTTGCACTCACCATTGTGGCAGTCAATGATGCATCCGCATCCACTTAACATGCATAACAATATTTCACATTTGATCAATATTCTGTGCGAATATTATTTGTTAATAAAATCAGGAAAATAACAGGAGCGCGAGGGCAAAGCAAAACGAAATATACCAAAAACTCAGAGACAGCACAAGAGAACGTACATCATACGTACTTTTTTGTTGTTGAACAAAACGCATTTACATCCTTTGCAGGTGACAAATTTCACGGCATGAGTGAAGGCAAAAGAGAATTGAATTTATGTCTGAAGTTTTTCAATTTGAAAAAAAAAAACGAAAAATGTTCTTGATTTATTTGCACTCTTTAAGTTAAATAATAAATTTGTCTTAAAAACCAACAACAATTCCCCCGGTATTCGTGCCTGTACACGAAATGTGACATATTGAAGATATTACAATGATTTGATAGAACGCTACAAATCTTTGGAATATGTTTTCATATTCATTTTGATGACAGCGAAAAGGCGCTGGATGACATAGCAGGAGAAAAAAACTCACTTTTAGAGAAATTGTCATTTATTTAGGCGTCGTAAGGTGTAAATACTCACATTTTTCTTAATGTTGTACACATTTAGGCTAAATAGCGTATAATTTGTACTCGTAATAAACCAAAAAGTTGTTCCTTCTCTGCTGTTACACGCCAAAGTCTAAAGTAATTCTTCATAAAAGTTAAAACGATTCATCAAATCGCGCATATCCCAGCTATCCTCAAAATTGTTGTGGTACGTGAATAAATAAACACGTATGAAATATCTTTTGCATTACTAAGTATGTATGTGCGTGTTTGTGTGACAGTGCGTGCGTGTTTGGCCATGTTTGCCAATTGTTTATGGTTGGCCTAAGTGCCACCATGTAATGTGATATAAGATTTGAGGCTACGGTATTATAGGTTAAGGGTACTGTGCTATTACTATGAAAATCCCTGATATAAATAAAGCATGAAGTGTCTGTGCTATTAGGTAATTCGTGGTATGTATGATGATGCGTGTTAAAGATTCGAAACGAATTTTAATGACTTATTTAGGTTGTGGTCTTTAATATCTAAAATTTTATACAAATTCGGTATGTAGACACATGTGAACAAATCTGAAGTCAGGATTTATCGTTTGTTTTGAAGACAGGCGTGTTAATTTATGGCCAGGTCACAAACTAAGTGCTACATAAGGTTGCAGACAGCCTCAAATTTGGATTTATGCTAAAACTACGGATGTTTAATTGAGATTTTATGGTTTAATAACAAAATACCTCAGATAAAATTTTACATTTGTAGTTGCTATAGACACAACACGAGTTCTTAACTTAGCATAGTGTTATCGATTCTGAGAGTTGTTTTTATTACGTTATCAAAAATGTTATTTTCTTGTTCAATTTGAACTGTGACTGCATGTTGTGATCAAAGTTTAAAGCAATATCACAGAGATAGTTTTTGGCAAATTTTGAAGAGGACCGAAAAGCACATTTTCACCCTAATTCGGGTACGACGAATCAAACAGCATTATTAGTTTTTTGAATTGTTATCACGGTTTCATACAACATTTTCAGTTGATTTTGCTTACACAGTGGATTTTTTTTTTGATTTTTCGTTTTATTGGATTTTTCTTAGTTTTGCTAGGTTGATAAATATTACATAGATACTAATTATTAGATGAAAATCTAATGAATTTATTATTATACCGTCTACCACGCGCACCAGCGGAGGTGTATTAATTTTTTGTATTTGTGAAGGGTATTTTGGTAGCGCCTATAAGGAGGTGTGTCAGATTTGACAGTATAGAAAGGGTGGTTAAATTTTAAGGGCCGGTGTTGATTTTTAATAGAACACAAATTATTAAGGAAATTATTGTCATTTCTTTCTATTATGATAATATTGGTATGGTTTAATTTTGTATGTAACAAAATATTGGCCAAATGGCCCTCACGACCTCGGCGGCACACCACCATTCGATGGTCCAAATTTTCGATGACGCTGAGGCATAATTGAGGTTCTATGCCGTTAATGTGCTGAATTATATCTTTCCTTTCAAATAACCCCAAAGAAAGAGTCCAACGATGTCAAATCACATGATCTTGACAGCCAATTGACATCGCCACCACGTGAGATAACACGGCTGTTGAATTTGTCGCGCAAAAGAGCCATTGTTTCGTTAGCTGTGTGGCAAGTGGCACCATTCTGTTGAAACCACATATCGTCCACGTCCATATCTTTCAATTCGGGCCATAAAAAGTTCGTTACCATCTCACGTTAGCGAACACCATTCACAGTAACTGCCTGACCGACCTCATTTTGGAAAAAATACGGCCCGTTGATGCCGCAAGCCCATAAACCACACCAAACAGTCACTCTTTGTGGGTGTGTTGGTTTTTTGGCAATCTCTCTGGGGTTATCATTCGCACAAATGCGGCAATTCTGCTTATTGACGAATCAACTGAGGTGAAAATGTGTCTCATCACTGAAGATGAGTAGTTTTTAACCGATATTGGTCATTTTGTAACTTAACTGATGGATCGACGCACGTGCACCTGCACCCGAATTCTGATTCGATCCATCTGTCCCCGCGATTAGCGGAAGTTAAGTTGCAAGATGACCAAGATTGGTCAAAAACTACTCCCACCTCACATACAGATTCCACCTTTTTGGGGTCTGTTCCCGTGGTTACAACCATATGTTAAGAGCTATCGGAGGTTGAGTTCTGAGATGAGCAAAATCGGTCGAAACCAGCTCACAACCGGCAATTACAGCTGTAGGGCGATTAGAGCTATAGCAAAATCGAACAAAAAACTATTTTCACCCCCTTTTTAGGGTTGTCCGTCTGTCTGTCTTCACTGCCGCAGCCGTAGTTTAAGAGCCATCAAACTGAAATTTGATAAGCATGCTTCTATCTCTCAAGCGGAGCTTAAGTTCTGATATGATTAAGATCGGACAAAATATACTCCCACAACCCATTCCTTCCCCCCGCCCTCATTTTGGGGGAGTCTGTCTATATGCTCCCGCGATTACAGCCGTAGTTCAGATAATATCGAGCTGAAATTTGGTACACAGTCTCCAATCCTTTAATCGGAGCATAAGTGCCAATATGAGCAAGATCAGACAAAAACCACTTCCACCTACCATACAAAATTTTTGGGGTTGTACGTATGTCTGTCCTCACTATCACAGCCGTAGTTTAAGAACCATCGATCTGAGATTTGGTATGCAAGCTTCTATCTCTCAAGCGAAGATTAAGATGAGCAAGATTGGACAAAACCTACTCCCACCTTCCATACCAACCCTTTCTATTTGGGGGTTAAGGAGCTATCGAGCTGAAATTTGGTATACAAAATCTATTCTTTAAGCAAGCGGCACGTAAATGTTCAACCGATCGAGTCGTATTTTTTTAAATAAAGAAATATATATACATTGTATTTCCTATAGGATTCCAAATACTTATATAACTTGTTACTGATTTTCTGAATCAAACCTGCTTTAAGAGTTAAGGTTTGTTTCCAAACGATTGAAGCCCAAAAGTTTATCAGTCTATCCAAACGCATAGAAATTAGTGACTATAAAATCATAGTCGACAAATCCAAATTTACTGTATTAGTGAAAACAAAACCAAAATTTAACTAAAAAACTAATAATGCAGTTCAATTTCTCGTGTGAGAATTAGGGAAAAATCGTCGGGTCCGGCCTTGTATTTTTCTCGACTACCACTGTGTATTTAATATATTACACAATGGGTCAAGATTAAGGCAAACTCCTGTCTTCTTAGACAAAAACAGTTTTTTTACGTATTTTCATAATTTCAATTTGTTCCAACAAGCCCTTTGGTTGTCGAAAGCAAACTACCCATACGATTAGGTTTTAAAAATGCATTGGGTCAGTAATTTTCTAAAGCTGCATAAGTGCTTCACAGCATATTATTACATTATTGTAGGCACAACTAGTAATACCTTTTGATAGTTATAACTTCCAGTTCAGCTTATTAACCGCCGTGTAATTCAATAACAACATCAATTAATTACAGATTCGTTTTAAATTTGTTTGAATCCTATTAATCAAAATGTACTTACACAATTTTTTTTTGTATAATTCAGTTTTTAACCATTATTCGACCATAATCTCTCAATGTCATATTAAATTAGCAATTTCATCAGTACGAACGATACCAAATAACAATTAAATGATTAACTGAATTAACTCATCAACTGACAACTGAGACTGAAGCTAAATACTACAAACTGGTATATGAAGGATGTGTTATAGCACTCAAGTGTTGTTGCACATATCGTTGACCGTATCGGCCATATGGCATAGGTCATGATTACAGCTAATTTACTGAGGCAAAACAAAAAAAAAACTCAAACAAAAGCTTACACGAACGCTGGTGCGTGTAATAATATATATATATGTATGTGTAAATATGAGATATAAGCGATTGCATGTGATAAAATACACTTTAACATGAACGAACATTAACCATAAGCATAATTACTACAACTATAGACAATTCTATTATTATCCTTATATCTAAGAATTCTATAATGCTTTGTCCTTTGATTTCTATAGGAAATATATTATTCCCTTAGCTTAATATATGGTGGGTGGATTTCCCTCCTTTTACCAACCCGCTTACTATAAACCTTATGGGGTATTTGCTGTCAAACACTCACATTTAATAGGCATTTGTTGATGCTGCTGTCACTCACGTAGCGTGGTTTTGTAGCTGTCATAATCCCGCGAATTGACATTGTTCTGCCATAGACATCATCAGCAAGCATAAACTTTATCATTAAGATCCTTAATCAGAATTTTCACTTACATCCGCACACTGGCAATGGCGTAGATGCCAAAAAAAGTAAAATATTCATATGGTATTGTTTAAACCTGATGAGTACTTTTAATTCAAGCATGCATAACGAAACTAATCTCAAACGCAGGTGGGTCGGTATGGAAGTTCATATGGATATGTAAGAAACATTTAACATAGAGAACATGTAAAACTTACCAATATACGAAACCTTTAACCCTTTGAACCCCACATTTTTGTCTGTGTATCGAAAATTTTGTTTTTGGTTTTTATCTTCATATATCTGTCTCAGAAGTGTTCATACAAAATTTGGAGACATTTCGACCCCCCGTTTTGGAGCTAGAGAAAGTTGTTTGTAGGCAACTTTGGCCCATTTTGGTATACAAAAAATGGACAACTAAGATATTTGATGTATGAAAAGTTTGATATTTTCATTATTTTAAGTTTTTATAATAAAAAAACTAGTAATCACTATTGGAATTTATTTAATTATGATTTAGAACAAAACACTTCTTTTTAACACTTAATTTTGAATAACTAAATTATGCTTATCGCTCTGCACAAAAAATAGAATCAAATCAAATGGTAACGGTAAATTTGTATTATTTGTTTTACACTCTCTTCTTTACACATAAACCCAGTGATGCCTGCAAAAATTTAGAAGATAATGCAATCGTGGTCTTTGTGGTTTAATGACAAACACGTGAAGTTGCTCTCAGGCAACATTGGGGCTGAAAGGGTTAAAGTAGTTCACAACATATAATTCATTATTTTAACATTGTTTTCTTCCCCCATTTTAAAAGCGTTATCGAAATTTTTGCATTTTAATGCTTATGCTCTACTCAGACACTCCCCTTCATACCCACGCATTCAAGGCAATCATAATTTCTGTGTATACGTGCGGATTTTACATTGTATGTGTATATATTTTAGCACTCTTTTTTTGCTGTTTCTGTTGTTTTTCTCCCTTCCGGCATTTCACATTTACATATTTAGCTAAACATCCGGCCAATACACGTGTGCGTATACTGTTTTGACAGGAATCCCTTCTTTTACATAACTAAACGTGCTTTAATCTGTCGAACAGATTGTTGTTCCCAAAAATTTTCGTTGCTTTGAGGTGGGAAAAAATTGATTTTGTTGAATCAGCCTTAAAATGTGGCCTTTTGAGTTAAAACCGCACGCGTAGACGAGTAACATTTTATATAATTTACGCGTTCTTAATGCAAATTTTGTTTGCGTTTTTTGTGTTGTGTGAGTGTGTGTGTTCAAACCGTTTGTAGAGGTTGTTGACCATTTAAAATTTAAAAAGGGAGCTTTATGAATTCGTGGTTGATTTATGAGCAAACTGTTGGTTTGTTTACCAAAGCCAATTTATTCAACGCAATATGTTTTTTTTGTGTATTCGATGGGCCTTCATTTAAATATGTATGTAAATTCAAGAGATATTGCATACAAAAAATATTTTAAATAGCGCCGATGGGGGTGATTTTATTTAAGTACAATTTATAACATATGGCCATATATGTTGGGCACGTACAGTTAAGTATAAACACAGAAATACCCATTTTAATAACTGTGTTATATGGTGAGCACAGAACATATTCGTAAAGATACCTTATACTAAACGAAGTTATTATTAGAAAGCCTGTCGCAAGAAATTTTAAACTAGCCTCATATGACAGAAGACAATATCCATCTTTTAGTCTTGTGAGCTAGCTGGCTGACTGGTGGTCATGATAATTTAAAGTAAGCTTAACTGAAGCGTTTGAAAATTTACAAGTATTGATATTTTTCACAAATTTATTATATATCTTTTTACACCCATTTCTGCGCTATCATTTATTTACGTAAATATAATACAGTGATAGTTTTTGGTAAACAGTTTCTACATTTCTAAAAAAAAGGCCGGGGAGGAAGGTTATACCCTACTTTTAGTACGAGGCCTCGAACTCCATCATTAATTTCTTGAGTAACAATAACGGTTTCAAACAATTTTTGTACCCTTTACCACGCATACGATCGGAGTAAAGGGTATATTTATTTTGTTCTTCCATTTGTAACGCCCAGAAGGAGGCGTGGTAGGTATGAAAATAAATATTTAAATGATCACCATAAAAACTTGAGTCCATTTAAGGTGACCGTCTGCCTATCTGTCTGGCAGTCCCCACGATTACAGCCGTAGTTTAGGAGATATCGAACTGAAATTTGGATTGCGAGCTTATATCCTCCAAGCCCACCTCCCGTACAAACTGTCCCTTTGTGTGGTCTGTGCCTGCGATTACAGCAGTATTTTAAAAGCTATCGAGGTTAAATTTCGGTCAAAAACTACTCCGCCTTCCCACATCCCACACAAACTTTTTTTTTGGTTTGTAAGGCAGATTCAAGAGTCTCAGGAGGATTTCTGCTCTCTCAAAAAATGTTAACATACCCGTTGGTCCAGAAATAAGCCTCATCGCTGAATATGATTTGACTATAAAATCTAGTTAAACTTCTAGTTCATTCTTAGTACATTCACCGATCAAAAGACGCAATTGATGGTCCTCTGGCACCAATTGGATCTTATATAGATGTAGGACAAGCTATTTTCTTAAAAGTAGTGAACGGGCGGCGACCGAGTTGGTAAGAATGTCAAACTCACACCCAATACCAAATACCAAATAACCCATTATGCCGCAATGAATCATTTTCTGATTAGGTTCGCATATGCGTGGATGGGACCGGCCGTAGCATGATGGTTAGAACACGCGACAACCATGCGGAAGATCCCATGTGCAACTCCCAGCTCCAGTCATCTAAAAAAAATATAAATTTTTCTTTCATTGCTGGCCCCCTCGATGTTGTCGTCGACAACTTCTTAGTATAAGTGTCGAGTCTATAGGCATGTTTAGTAAAAGCTTCTAAAACAGTGACGTTCGCATTCGTCGATAAACAAGTAGGTGCCGATAGTTGTTAATCTAAAAATAGAAAGCGTGTTAATTCACAACAACGAGAGAAGCTATCCCATACCTCATTCATGGGGTGTAAAGGGAAACTAAGTTTTTTTTTATTATCGTTAAAGTAAACAATAAAAAAATGAATGAAATACATTGAATAAAAAAATTATTTGTGGTTATAAAAGTTCTCTTCGAGATATTCGCCTGCAAAGTTCAAAATTTGAGTGCAAATTCAGGTATTACTTGAACTTTTACCATACTATATATAACCACTGGTAAAAACAACTGATCTCATCTCATGCTAGTAGACAGAGATGGTGTCGAGAAACACAACTGCACACTTATCTTAATTTTTGTCTTCTTGTCACTTGTAACCCTTTTAGATCTGACCCCCTCATTTGAATTTCTTATTGATCCACAATTGGTGCGCCAACTTTTATATTACACCATGTGATACCATTAATGACCAATGAACTAAAGTGATAGTGGTGACCATGTATAATGAAACAGCTTCATTCGTAGGATCGATTATTTCAGAATTTCTTTCAGTTCTATGTCGGTTAGATCGTGGTCTGTCTCCTTTCTACTCGAACTTCAGCACTTCTTTTATAATTAATTGAATTGAAGGATCTTTTTTTCTATGTCCTATGTTGTACTAAGCCAAAGATTTTAGAAGAATCATTGTTTCGCAAGTATTCGCGTTCTACAACCCTCGTTGTGTTGCTCTGAACGACGACAATAGCAATAAGTTCGATGTGACAGTCAACATTTCTGAAATCCAATGCCCTATACAAAAGTTATGACTTTTTAAACCTAATTATCTAAAGCTTATCTAAATTTAAATAAAATTTTGGCATTAACTACTTGAAGACTTAATTTAAAAAAAAAAAATTGGATCAAAATTTGTGTATAAAAACGTTTAAAATCTGAGATGGTTATACTTTTCTGATATTGTGAAGTTTTAACGAACAATGCTTCTTAAGTCGTGTCAAAAACAAAACATTGTGGTCAATAGAGCTATGCGTTCAACTAATTTAATTGTAAAATGGAATGCCGTTAGTTACGATTTGGCATAGCTACAAATCGTTTAGACAAAACTAACAGTTTCTAAGGCATAACTACTGTTCTAAAAGAAACATTACAGTAACATCACTTACCTGATGTGGTAACATGAACAACGAACGTAGACGTTCGTTCCTTCACTTTGCCTGTTTTAAATGAAAAAGACTAACACGTTTACATTACCTCCAAATCGATGCTAACGCCAACAAGATTGCCCTAAGATTAATGGCTCTTAAATAATTGAAACATTTGAAGCCACATCATGTTGTTATGTATCCCCTTGAAGACCCCTTGCTGTTTAACTCCCTCTAGTTTATATACGCGAATCTTACGAATTTTTCGTTGCCACTCACACACACGCAACATAAAAAGTGAAATTTATCATAATCTCAGCTTTCGAACTTTATTTGTTTGCGCCGAATTTAAGCTAAAAGCGTAATTAGAATGAAAGATCTCATAAAGATTATCAATTTTCATTAGCATCAAAAGTGATGATTGCTCCCTTGCAAAGTAATTACGCCGCATAAGTAGCGCCAGCAGCACCCATAGGGAAAGAGACGAAATGCATTTGAAACTCTTGTTGACTTTGGAAAATTTAAATGCCACATACACACGCGTACTTGAAACTTAAATTGCACTTAATATACAAAGGATAATAATTACTGAGCACATTCACACACACGCACGTGCAAATGTGAGTGCATGCATGACAGCCAGGATAATGAAGATTTTATGTTATTTTGTTTTTTTTTTTCTTTTTTTTTGAAGGGGTTAAAAATAACAAAAATCTCTCAGCAAAAACTATATTTAAAGTTTCAACATGTTTCACTTCTGCCGTAGTTGTCGACTTTGTCGGAGGCAAACGAGCATTGGGCGATGAGAAATTAAATGTGAAAGTAAAAAAAATAACCATCAACTACAATCTACAAGAACAGATCAAATAGTAGTGATTCCCGTACTGCACAGTTAAATGGTATAGGCAAATAGTCTCTGTGCAACGTGTGTTTTTTTTAAACAGTCTGTTGAATACGAGGTTCGTTTAAATAGCAAATATGTTTAAGAGTAGGTAGAGTTTGTTTGAACAGTCATGACAAAAGTTTTTGGCGAAATTTAAAACACAAAATATACTCTTAGTAACAACTTTGGGTTGCAATATGAATGACTCAAAAGCCAAATCGATTAACTCCACCAATTGATTTTTTAAACTTTAATTACAAGTCACTGATATATTCCATATTTCTCCATTTTGAATAATATATCTCTAATAATAAAAAATAACACTACAGAACATTTCTTACAAAGTTAATTTTTCACAGCATTTATTTACAATACCACCTCCAGGTTATTTAGAGTTAATCAATTGGCGAATGAAGCTTTCATATATTATGGCGAAAAAAATTTCAGAATGCCCAAAGGATGTTAAAACATTCCTAAATGATGAATGAAATCAGTTTGAATATTAATTTATATCGGAGAGATATGCCTTCTAAACATCTTCCTATGAGAAAGGTGTAGATTCTATACAAACTGTTAACCTTAAACCTTATGAAATATCTACCAAAGTAGCTTCCATGTTACCACTTCTAAGTTTACTTTAACCGATTCCCTAATACAACCCTCCTAAATATACATTAATGTATGACTATATTTGTTTGCTAAACTCTATGCTCATGCCATAGTCCCACATAACGCACAGAGTACGCGTTGATTTATACATTGAGTCGCGTTTTCGTCCCAAACATGTTGATAGTTCCTTTGCCGCCATTGGGAGACTGTCGGTGGTGAATTTGTTGGATTTTTGTGAGTTTTCCCTAACAAATCAAATATGGCGTGACTCGATTCATATTAAAATTTCTAACATCTAAACATGAGTGGAATTCGGTTTTACAGAATCGTGTTTGTTTGTTTTGTTTTTTTTTTTTTTTGTTTTGCATCTGTGCGTTTTGCTTGTGAACTGAATTCAATAGCAGTCATAGTCATATTTCACTAACATATACCCACACCCAGCTTCGGTCATAGTGGTGGTTGATGCTGACAGCGAAATTCGTCAGTCGTTCGATTTGTAGTCTGTGTTGGTGGTTTGTCTCTTAGTAAATATTTTGCATGTTGTTTTGGGTTTCGTACTCCATTCGAATTATTGCCACAACTCAAATAATGATTGGTATGTATTTGATGTTCTAGTAGAATGATTTAAGTAAATTCTTGACAAACCCCAAAAACCAAACAACCGCGTTGCCCCCCCTTCTAACCACCTCTGTTCATTCGCTCAACCAGTGTGGGAGCAACACAAAACTAATATTTGCCGAAGCTGTTTTGAATGCGAATATATACAATTCAAATATTTTTGAATGAATTACAAGAATCTGCTGTAGAGCTAGTAGTGAAGCCCATAGCAGGGGGACGAGTGATGAGGTATTTACAGTGGTTTCGAGAGGGGATTTGCATTATAGAGAAGTTTTTGTTTGTGTAGGTCGCAAAACTATGTAAGTGATTTAATGAAATATTAATTGAAACAATTCTATGCGTTTCAATGAACTGCAATTGCACCGCAAGTAATGTTATCGATTGCAATTTTAAATTTTCATATTATAAAACTATTGTGGTAGGGTCAATGCCGTTGAATTTGAGTACATATCGGCATAATATGTTTATGATGTAGCATAGTTTGAATCCAGTATGTGTGTGAGGAATTAAGTGAGTATAGAATGTAAATATATATGTATGCATTGGTTCATTCTATGGGAGATACTTTAAGGGGTGTGGCAAATATTCTGGTTTTCTGAGATTTACCTACTAATACAATTAACCAAATTGAAACATCTTGCCGTCTTTGTTTTAGAATTTGTGGGAGAAATATTTATTTTTCAAAAATAGAAAATTTTCTAAGGTAAATTGTACACAATATATCGACATATATTTTTTCTACATATTTATAAATAAATCCCACTTTTTATAGATTTGAAATTTTTTTCAGTTGTACCTCCAATTTCTGCATGACTAGTGAATAACATTTTCTAAAAGTCAATATCAATATTATCTCTATCTAAATTACTGTTCTTCAAAGATCTTACTACATAGTTTTCTTAAAAAAATTTTAACTTAAACGACGCAACTACTAAGCTTAAGTTATTTAACATTAATTTTCATTTCCCCAATCCGGTACAACAGTGCGCCGCCGACATAAAACCCCAAGGAACACACAAATTTAATCGCTTTAATACCCGCCAACTTACACTGAATGACTACAAACACAACAAGGATAACTAAATGACAATAACACAGTGTTATTACAAACATTGTAAAACAACTGCTGAAATGAAAAGGAGAACAAAAACACAAAGCTAAACTACAAACGCCCAACCATCTGTGCCCACCCATCGTTCAGTCAGCCAGTTGATGGAAAATCCGGGAATATGAAGGCAATCCCTTATTGTTCGTTATGTTGTTACGGTGGGTATGGAATTTCAAGTAGTCCTCTTAGAGGGAACTACCAAACTCAGCAAAATCACAGAAAAACAACGACAGACAGATAGACGGATAGACTGAGCACAACTCTTTTTCGTGTTGTTAGTGCCGTTGTTGTCGCTGTTTGATGTCTCTGTGATTGTGATAACAATAGTAGGGAGCAACAACAACAACGATAATGCGCCAATTCAGCGGAATGATATGAGCCAGCTGGAATAGGTTTGTTTGACTGTGAGCAAAAAATACAATCACGCTTACTATATAGCACAGTGGGTGGAAAGGTGGAATGAATATTTTTAGAGGCACACGAATTAACTATGGCAATAGTTTATAATCATCCCAAGTCAGTTTAGGCAATACGTAGTAATTAAAAAATATTGGAAATAGACAATGAGCCGGTAAAGTTCCCTTCTGTGGAATTTAGGATATAACCCAGTTTTAATCATTAAATTATATTTTATTTTTATTGCAACATTTATACGACAACTGATGTCACTATTATTAAAACTCAATAGTCGAAGTTAATATGTAATGATTATGAAATTTAGTACAAAGCATCTACAAGTATTCTTTACGGTAATTTATTCATATAGATAAAAGATTTTATATATGTTGTAATATTATAGTTTTGATTTCCATCAGAATATCATCGTAAAAGCGTTAAAAAGACTCAGATCTTCTAACTAAACAAAACCGCTTTAATGATACATTGCTTCTACTTTTCTTGTATTTCACCCCCACTGTGCAATCTTCACCGGCTGCTGCCTGTGTGTATGTCACTGATGAAGGCATCAACGGGTTGGAGGTGAGACTCCACTATGCGAACTGGAATCACAGACAAACGAAATGAATAAATGAATGACTGAGGGAATGAACGACTGAATGACATAGCGTGAATGTTTTTGATGTGTTTATAATTGCATTTTTACAAGTACTTCAATATTGTACAAATAATAATGGCAGCAAAATATGTTACACATTTAAGCATTTCGATGTCATTGTCATACCCACTGCGTCGCAATGATACCTCCCCCTTGGGGCCACGCCCACTGTCACAGCAGCTGCTTGTTGACTCTTTAGACAAATATCGTCATCATCGTCATCACCATTATTATCATTACCAACATCATCGTCGTCGTCGTTGTAGTCATCGTCATCATGGTAATCATTTACACACCAAACACCGAATGTAACATCATCATTTACAACAACAAAATTAAGATACTCAAACATTGAATAGAGATGACAAAAATGAATGAAGCAGCACTCAAATGTCAATTACTTTGCAACATTACAACAATCAAAATCATGAAACAATGGTGAGCATGGGTGGATTTCTTATTGCATTAAAGTCAACAAATTGTGATAGTTTCATCTGAGTAACCAAAATGACAGCAATTACTTGAGGGCAGCTTATTGTCACTGTCACTGGCGTTGTGGTAACATTGGCTATAATGCAATTGTATTCGATAGTAATTATTTATGATTCGATGTGATGCATTTAGGTGAAGGCGTTAAGTGTAAGGGGATGATTTTTATAATATATGTCATAAGTTACACATCAATGAAATAAGAGTGACAAATATGAAAATCTTGAATACATGTGAAACGGATTAAACGAAATTACAGAATTTTATACTGGAAAAATGGTTTCCAACACTGTTTCTACTTATATGTGACATTTATAATATGAAGATGTTTCAAGGGTAGGCCATCAATATTATAGAAACTGTACCTTAGTGAGAAAAATGCCTCAAAACAAAGACATAAATTTGATGAGGTCAGAAATTACTAGGCTAACTGATTTGTGCTGAAAACTTTTGCAACAATATATAGGCACGGAAAAAATAATGGGAATAAGACTCGCATGGGATATTTAGTTACCACTTTTAGCCCATAAATTTCGCGAATTGTACTTAAAACGTCGCTAGCACCATATTGCTGAAACTGCAATCGTTGATTTAAACCTTTAAAATTCTGTAGCGCTGGAGCAAAAGAGTTCTGAAGTAAGGCAATACCGCTATATTCACGGACTTTTATTAAATTAAGCAATAATGCCTCTGGGACCGGATGTGGCATGATGGTTAGATCTCTGGTTAGATCCCGGGATATCCCGATTTCGAGTCCCGCCTACAGTCATCTACATTTTTCTTTCATTGCCGGACCTCTCGACATTGTCGACAGCAACTTCGCAGTATGTGTCGAGTCGATCGGAATGTCTAGTAAAAGCTTCTCAAAAAGTGACATTCGCATTCGTCGATAAACAAGTAGGTACCGTTAGTTGTGAAACTAAAAATAGAAAGCGTGTTTATTAACAACAACGCGAGCAGCTATTCCATACCCAGAGTGTTCAAAACCGAAACCGAAAACCTTCTAAGCGGTTTTTTTTTCGAAACCGTATGGCGGTTTCTTCAAAAATGCCAATTTCGAATAACCGGTTTAATCGGTTTTTTGATGTCGGTTAACCGGTTTTCAAAAAAGCAGTATTTCACAAAACATTGCTTGGTGAATTATAGGTAAGTAAATTATAGGTAGGTAAATCGGCAAAGAAGGTTGTTATTGCTTTTTCGATATTCTTTAGGCAAATCTCAAAGGATGCTTTCATTAAAATGTCCTTATGCAAAAAATTTGTTTAGAAAATGCTGTTGGACGACTGTTTGGCCTCATCTTTAAATGGGTGGAATGACTTAAGTATTCATATAAAAAAGTTTCAATTGTCGCTATCCCCTAAACTAAGCTTTCAATCGCGAAAAAGGGCTATGTCACCAAGATATAGTTGGGAACTCATCTTGTAATGGCTAGAAAGCCGTCCATATTTAGATGAACAAGTTAAAATGCAGTTATCTCCTAAACTATGTGTCCGATCGCAAAAAGGAGCTTAAGTTATGATTAGCATACAATAGTTGGAAAATCATCCAGTTACAATTGAGATTTATTTTGAAATAGATTAGGATTTCACCTCGAAGTGATTGCGAAGCCGTCGACATTCATATGAAAATCTGTATGCCTTTATTTTCTATGAAAAGCGCCCAATGGTAGAAAGAAGGTTAATTTGTGGTCAAATTGATACCTTAATTCTAAACCATGCTAATTGTAAAATGTAAAATGTAAGGAAACGTATTCAGAGTTTGTGAGTAATATAAATTCTACAGTATTACCTTTTTACCGATTTTGCTCTGTTTTTAAACCGAATTGTTTTTCAGAACATGGCTGATATACTAAGTTAAAATTTCCTAATAACAGGTTCTATTTTACAATTTCCGAAAAACCGAACAAAACCGGTTAACCCGACATTTTTTAATAAACCGGAAACCGGTTTTCTGAAAAAATTAAGTATTTGAACACTATACCCATACCACATTCATAGGGTGTATAGGGAAATTAAGTAAGTAAGGTATAATGTCTCTTGCTGAGACGTTACTCGAATCTCTGCACCCATTTTCTAATGAACGGGATCTATGGCGATTATTTGTATTATTTAATTTTTTCGCATGAATTTTTAATTTTTATTTTATGAGTTTTTTTTTTTTTTTATTACTTTATTTCAAAAATTATTTGTTCACAATATTTATAATTGTCTCTGCGCCTTATAGGCTTTTATAGAGACTAGCTGGCAAAAATTTACAATTGTATGGAACGTAATAAATAATGATATAAAATGGTAACAATAATGATATAAAAATAAAATTAAGTATTTAATCTATAAGTATTTATATTTCAAATTATATATAATTAAATCATTAAGAATGGAATTTACAATCATAAAAGCGTTTCTAATTTTCCAAGTAAATAAGATTTTAGTTTGGATTTGAATACTGATATTCTGGCAATTTGTTTAAGATCATGAGGCAATTCATTGAACTCGTGAGGTCCCGCATGCTCAATTCTTTGTTTAGTTAGTTCAAGTCTACATCTTGAAGGTATCAAATTTAAACGATGTCGAGTGTTTGTTTGGGATTGTTGGAAATGTTGACGAAATGTCATAAAAGCATGACTGTTTTGGCTAGTGGCTTTAAACATAAATAACAAGAGATTTTGTTTATATATTCCTTTTATTGGTAGTACACCTTTTGCATAATTTTTAAATAGTCCTGTAGTAGGAAAGTCCATTGGCAAATTATAAACAATCTTTAATGCTCTATTTTGTGCTGCTTGTAAGGATTTCAGAGCGATACTGTCTTTACATGCATATACTATTGGTATGTATACAAAATGACAATGAATTAAAGCATAATAGAGTCGAAGTTTGGTTTCAGTGGACAGTTTTGACTTGAATTTTCTTAGAATTCCAGTAGCTGACGAAATTTTTGATTTTAATATTTCAATATGTATGTTCCAGGAAAGGTTGTAGGAAAAATTAATACCAAGATATTTCACTGACTGTGATTCTGTTACTAATTCACCATCTATACACACTGTCATCTCCGGTTCTCTCTGTAATAGAAATGGTCGAAATCGAACAAACTTGGTTTTATCAGCGTTTATGCTTAGTTTATTAAGCCGGACATATTCAAACAATATTGAAGAATCATATTCAATTTGCGTTTTTAGAACCATCGGATGCTTATAATTATATAAAATGCATATATCATCAGCAAACATGAACATTTTTCCAAAAAAGGTTATATTTTTTAAATCATTGATATATATTTGAAAAAGCAATATATGAATTTAATGAACTTTATGAATTTTATGAATTTTATGAATCTTATGAATTTTGTGAATTTTATGAATTTTATGAATTTAATGAATTTCATGAATTTTATGAATTTTATGAAATTTATGAATTTTATGAATTTTATGAATTTTATGAATTTTATGAATTTTATGAATTTTATGAATTTTATGAATTTTATGAATTTTATGAAATTTATGAATTTTATGAATTTTATGAATTTTATGAATTTTATGAATTTTATGAATTTTATGAATTTTATGAATTTTATGAATTTTATGAATTTTATGAATTTTATGAATTTTATGAATTTTCTGAATTTTATGATTTTTATGCATTTTATGACTTTTATGAATTTAATGAATTTTATGAATTTTATGAATTTTATGAATTTTATGAATTTTATGAATTTTATGAATTTTATGAATTTTATGAATTTTATGAATTTTATGAATTTTATGAATTTTTTGAATTTTATGAATTTTATGAATTTTATGAATTTTATAAATTTTATGAATTTTATGAATTTTATGAATTTTATGAATTTTATGAATTTTATGAATTTTATGAATTTTATGAATTTTATGAATTTTATGAATTTTATGAATTTTATGAATTTTATGAATTTTATGAATTTTATGAATTTTATGAATTTTATGAATTTTATGAATTTTATGAATTTTATGAATTTTATGAATTTTATGAATTTTATGAATTTTATGAATTTTATGAATTTTATGAATTTTATGAATTTTATGAATTTTATGAATTTTATGAATTTTATGAATTTTATGAATTTTATGAATTTTATGAATTTTATGAATTTTATGAATTTTATGAATTTTATGAATTTTATGAATTTTATGAATTTTATGAATTTTATGAATTTTATGAATTTTATGAATTTTATGAATTTTATGAATTTTATGAATTTTATGAATTTTATGAATTTTATGAATTTTATGAATTTTATGAATTTTATGAATTTTATGAATTTTATGAATTTTATGAATTTTATGAATTTTATGAATTTTATGAATTTTATGAATTTTATGAATTTTATGAATTTTATGAATTTTATGAATTTTATGAATTTTATGAATTTTATGAATTTTATGAATTTTATGAATTTTATGAATTTTATGAATTTTATGAATTTTATGAATTTTATGAATTTTATGAATTTTATGAATTTTATGAATTTTATGAATTTTGTGAATTTTATGAATTTTATGAATTTTATGAATTTAATGAATTTCATGAATTTTATGAATTTTATGAAATTTATGAATTTTATGAATTTTATGAATTTTATGAATTTTATGAATTTTATGAATTTTATGAATTTTATGAATTTTATGAATTTTATGAATTTTATGAATTTTATGAATTTTATGAATTTTATGAAATTTATGAATTTTATGAATTTTATGAATTTTATGAATTTTATGAATTTTATGAATTTTATGAATTTTATGAATTTTATGAATTTTATGAATTTTATGAATTTTATGAATTTTATGAATTTTATGAATTTTCTGAATTTTATGATTTTTATGCATTTTATGACTTTTATGAATTTAATGAATTTTATGAATTTTATGAATTTTATGAATTTTATGAATTTTATGAATTTTATGAATTTTATGAATTTTATGAATTTTATGAATTTTATGAATTTTATGAATTTTATGAATTTTATGAATTTTATGAATTTTATGAATTTTATGAATTTTATGAATTTTATGAATTTTATGAATTTTATGAATTTTATGAATTTTATGAATTTTATGAATTTTATGAATTTTATAAATTTTATGAATTTTATGAATTTTATGAATTTTATGAATTTTATGAATTTTATGAATTTTATGAATTTTATGAATTTTATGAATTTTATGAATTTTATGAATTTTATGAATTTTATGAATTTTATGAATTTTATGAATTTTATGAATTTTATGAATTTTATGAATTTTATGAATTTTATGAATTTTATGAATTTTATGAATTTTATGAATTTTATGAATTTTATGAATTTTATGAATTTTATGAATTTTATGAATTTTATGAATTTTATGAATTTTATGAATTTTATGAATTTTATGAATTTTATGAATTTTATGAATTTTATGAATTTTATGAATTTTATGAATTTTATGAATTTTATGAATTTTATGAATTTTATGAATTTTATGAATTTTATGAATTACATGAATTTTACGCAATTTTACGAATTTTGTGCATTTTATGAATTTTAAGCAATTTATGAATTTTATGAATTTTATGAATTTTATGCAATTTATTTTATGAATTTTATGAATTTTATGAATTTTATGAATTTTATGAATTTTATGAATCTTATAAATTTTATGAATTTTATGCAATTTTACGAATTTTGTGAAATTTATGAATTTTAAAAAATTTATGACTTTAATGCATTTTATGAATTTTATTAATCCTTAGCGGATTTTGACAATCCTATTTCATAAAAGTAACAATCTGAGCAGCTAAAACGGAATACTGGTCATCGATTTATGATGTACATGAAATCGCTCTTTAGGATGATATTCACCCAAATCGTACCCGTACTGTGCATGCAGAAGACTGTGGACTAGAGTGTGATAGATGAATCGGACGAAGCGATCCTATGCCATTCTCAGCTACTCGGTCACTGCCTTCCACTACTTGGAAAATTAGAAAAGATCTTGGCCTACATCCAAAAAAGAACCAAATGGTGCAACGATTAATGCCAGCGGACTATCAGTTGCGTCGTGTATTTGGTGTTTGTGTTTGAACTGGAAGTTGCACCTGATGTATTTCTCCAAATTATATACATCTATGATTTCAGACTTAAGTTGTATGTAACAAGCTAAATTGTCGGCGCAATAGTTTTTGGAGACAGAACAGTCCTCGTGAGACTCCTGAGGCTCCATGACATTTCGAAAATATCACTGTTTGATGCCTTCGGCATGTTAGGCTTCACAGGCCCTACCCTAACACCCTATATATGTATCTCCCCTGACCATTATCCAAATTTGACTATAAAGTAAACGTCATGATCACTCAATACCACTTTTGTAACTTCAACAGTTAGACTGAACTAGGATGCAATTTTCTCATGTTGTTGGGTTACATCGATTTTCTATACATTTAGTTCTTAGTCCGTAATAAGTCTACTAATTATGAACTCTTTGGTCTTAGTGGTTTAGCTGCCATTTCCAATCACATTGATATGATGGAATCCCATTATCTTTAAAGCAGAGCGTAAAAAGTTGATCCTACGATTATTTATACACGAATTTATTATATCGAAATCAAAGAAATGAATTTGTTTATAAAAATCATATTTTATGCATCCTGATACCTAAATGTTTCTTCATTAAACTGCCACCCCTTAAGCCAATCCGAGTTTATGCGAAAACTTATGTGCCCCCAATACGTAGAAGCCAATTTCAATAAATCATAAATTCAATACGACCATTTTAAATTGTTTGTTGTATTTGTCGTGTACTTTAATAAAAAATTTGCCATTTCCAGCGCCATCAGTGCAGTAGACAATAAACGACGTAATCGCGTTTCCAGTGATTAAAGTAAACTCAGTGTGATTTATTTTATAAACCCTCCACGTTCGCAAAAAGTGCAACGCCATTAAAATTATTCGACAAAAAAATTAAGGGAACTGCAACAAGCAGCAACCGAACATAAAATAAACCTCAAAAATATAAATTCATTAAACCGATATCACAAACATCGAGTCAAACGTCCATTCACCGGGGAACACAAACAGGCGAATACTACATGGCAATATCCGGTTAAACTTAAATAAATACACTTAAACATGCGCGCATATAAAAGTTAAGTTTTTTTGGTTCCATTTAAAAATATTTTTTTAATAAATATTGAAACATCATCATCAGCTGCAGTAGCAGCATCAATAGCAAGCGAGTGCGACCGCCATGGCCACAGCCACCGAAATCGTTTCCTCGCCAATAAAATGTAAAACTGCCCACGGAAGGGCACAAACAAAAAAAGTTTCAACTGACTACCAATATACAATTTACATTCAAAGTGCTACTTGGCGTTTGAATTGAAAATTACATATCATCACAAAAATATAAAAAAAAATTAAAAACAAATAGAGCACTTTAGGTGTTAAATTCAAATAAATATACAATCACATTATAAAAATTGATGGCTATATGGATTTACACTGTAATCGCTATTGAATATTTGTAATAGTGGCAAAATATAACGAGTTTGCTTAAACTAAACTGGCCATAAATATATAGCATTTAATAAGGTCAAATAGATTAAGTAAATATATATGAAGCGATTCAACAAATATTAAGAATGTCTTGACATAGTTTTGAGAGTGCTGTAATAGATTTTAAAGTCATATGTTTAGATAATTGTAACAAAAGATAGAAATGAGGATATTAAAACTAGACTAATTAGGTCATATTATTTATGTAACTTTGTGTAACTAGATCATAATATAAATTTCGCTATAAATAAACCAAATAATTAATACCCACAGTGTAACAAAATTCCCTATTGTCTGCCCCTGTAGGCTATACAGAGTATTTAGTTTCCGTTCCATATAAACATATCAAATAAGTAATAATTTTTGCTTGTTATATCACACATATCTGCACTACACTTATCGAAATTGTCTTATTATATTTCTTGGTATATTGATAATTTACGAGAATGACTGGCAACAAATTTACTAATTCAGTGATATTTGGTTTATCTTGTCAAAGAGCAAAAACAAGCCATATTATAGAAAGATATATGAATTTGCCAAAACTGCTGTATGAAGACGACAATTGCATTGATTTCCAAAACAAATATATGGTAATGCTAATACTTAAACAAACAACTCTGTTAGGATAAACATAAACGCAAACAGCAAACTTTTTCTTTAACAATCAATGTCAGTTGTAAGCAAAAATGTTCTTTTATAGATTAACATTGCAAATACTAGAAAAACCTAATATAAAACTGAGACAAAACAGGGGGGCTAAGTAGCAGTGTTTATTTTTGAAATATATTTTAACCTTAACGTAAGACCAGTGATCTGGTATATGAACCATTAAATAGATGATTTGCTGTCAAAAATCAGCATTTTCGGAGTTACTGTCTGGGGTTTAGAAATTTCAAATCAGGGTGAATGTACTAGGCCAGTTTATTAAAACCCTTAAAGGGTTTGGAGTTTACAGCCCAACGTTTTTTTATTTTTAGCTAATCTTGATGTTTATTCGCTTAGTTTTTTACCTATAACTCAGAAGGATTGATGATTTCTCAATCAGTTCATTAGTAGACTTGAAGAGAACGCCAAATACTTTGATAGTTTAGCTATATTTATCTAGTACTTTGACCCTGACTTTAAATTTCTCACCCCAATATTGAATGTTGCACTGAGTTATTATAAAGAAAAGTACTAATAGAATTTGATTATATGTCATTTGGAAAAAGTTGAATGCAGTGTGATACGAGTGGGACAGGGCGTGGCATGATGGTTAGAACATGCGACTACTATGGGAAGATCCTAGGTTCAACTCTTGGCTTCAGCCAACAACATCCCTAGACGTTGTCGACAGCAACTTCGCAGTATAAGTGTCCAGTCAATCGGCGTGTCTAGTAAAAGCTTCTTAAACAGTGACGTTCGCATTTGTTGATAAACAAGTAGGAGCCGTTAGTTGTGAATCTAAAATAGAAAGCGTGTTAATTCACAACAACGCGAGAGGCTATCCTATACCTCATTCATGGGGTTTAAAGAGAAATTAAGTTTTAACTAAGTGTGATATGAGTTGCTTTGAACTATAAGGACACTTTTAGCCTTTTGTGACTGAGTTGGATTGATTTTCGAGAAATATTTGTGTTCAAGGTACATTGGAAGAGATTTTGTAAACTACATTCCCTTTTGTTGGACGGTGTGTGTTCTTATACTTACATTGTTTGCAAGGTAGTTATCAGTTATACATGTACCTACAAGGCGTGGGAAATTAGGTAAGAGGAATTTTCTTTCGGTTAGCAAGCGGACTTTGCGGTATAATCCTCACTCGATTGCTCTTTAGTTAAGTATATAAGATAAGTTTGTTTTACACGTTAACAGTTGTTAAGTCATGTAGCTTCAGTTGTCCGGTCTGAATGTTGGTAACAGTTAGGTCCTCTTAGATATGCGTTATTGTGCATTTTTATTTCTGAAAGTACGACTGTTAAAAAATATTTTTGTACCCCGCAACTACTCTATAAGATGAGTGTATACATCAAAAGCTTTAGATGTGTGCTTGGGCGATGGTTTAACTTTTGCCACTATGAACCTTAAGAACAGAAATTTGGAAAAATCAGTTCTTTTCATACTACTTTTCTATTACGCAAACGTGAATCTTTTTTAGGCATTTAAACTGGGCGATAAAACCAGTTTTATCCATTTTTCGGTATTTTTAACTCTAAAGTACGAATTTCATACCGCAGAACTACTGTTAAAAATAAATATTCACTTAAATTTTTGCGACTTTACTTTTAGCAGTTCGGTCTGGCCGATTGTACCAGTTTTATCCCTCTTCGTTCTTTTTACCCCTAAAAGTTATGAATATTGGTCTGGATAATTGTAATGTTTTTATCCCTTCTAATTTTATAGATTATACTTTTGGTCTGAGTTCTGAGTCTGAGTTTTATCCCTTTGTGGCCATTTTTACCCCTAAAAGTAAGAAATTCCAAAAATCATGTTCTAAGCTGACGTTTACCGAAAAAGGGGAACAACATTTCCAAATTTCATCATCCTACCTATAGCAGTTTTACCCAGCCAGTCACCAAGCAACTTTAAATAAATGTATAAATTATGAAAATTTTATTACAATCGGTCATTTATATGACCGACATAACAATTTTTTAAAAAGGGACTCCTTTTCCGGTGAGACGAACTCCTCTTAGTACCAGTAACATATGTAGAAAATCATATCTTCATACCTCTAATGGTTCGTCACATATGACCTATTAAAATATCGGTTTGTGTGGGCGGTTCCAAGCCCCTTATTTGTATATATTGCCTATGATAGAGGCCCTATGGACAGTATCACACAAAAAAAATATAATTGCAATCGGTTCATTTATTTGGCTGATATAACTATTTTTAAAAAGGGGCGCAGCACCGTCCACTTTCTTCAAAAAATATATTTTTCTTGTACAACTAAAATATCTACTAGGGTGATCAGTTCGGTTTTCAAAAACCGGCTACTCGGTTTTTTTCACTGATAAAAACCGTCGGTTTTTTTTTAAATCCCTATTTTTCGAATATCGAATAATCCGGTTATTTTTTGTCGAATCTCGGTTTTTTGGCGTTCGATATTTATTATTTAAGTTTATTCATAATTGTGTTAAATGTGTTCTCGTACTTGTTTTTTTCAGTGTTTCGGAAGAACAACCTAATTGTTAGTTTTATAAATCTTCAATGTTTAATAAGTCGGCTGAAAAGCGAAAGAAATTACAAATGTTTGTAAAAGACCAATTTAATAAGGAGCTTCAACTTATTCATGATATTAAGCACCACTGGAATTCCACAACCAATATGGTTTCTCAATTTTTAAAATTGCACAAATGTGTGAATCATACTTTATTGGAGTTAGGACTGACACCATTTAGTGAAAATGATATCGCAACTTTGTCTGTGCTTAGTGACACCCTTAAACCTTTGGAAATGTCTATACAAAAACTTTCTGCAAACTCTTCGACTTTAGCTGATGCTGAAGGTATTTTTAAATTTTTATTTAACACTTTTCAACAATTCAAAACCAATTATCAATAAATTTATATGCAATTTTCAAAAGACGTATATCAGAACGACGTGTTTAAACCCTGAATACTCTCATTTTGTATTTAAGTACGAGTAAACTCCCAATTAGTGACGCATTTCTAAAATATTCAAAATTAAACGCCTTGAACACTATAAGTCCAAATAGTACACTGAGTGAAAGGGCATTTTCAATGTCAAGTTTTATAAAAACCAAAGAAAAAAATCGGTATACACCCAAGCACTTAAATTGTATCTTATTTCTTAAATGTTACTTTAGGTAAAACTAAAGGTTAAATTAAATATATTTATATATAATCAATTATTTACAAATGAATTGTTTTGTTTCGTTTGTCTTTGTTAAAATAACAAACTGATCTCACTAATGTTTTGCATTGTAATTATAATTAAACTAAAAGTTTACTTTTTATAGTTATAATTGATTTGTTTTCTGTTATTTTTTAATACAATTTTTTGTCAGAAATTGTGTTTTAATTTGTTATTTGGCATAATTTTGAAAACCGGATTATCCGGTTTTTTGTGAATTTCAAAAAAAGCAACCGGTTTTTTAAATGCCATTTTTCGAATAATTCGAAAACCGGTTTTCGCAAAAACCCGAATAATTGATCACCCTAATATCTACCAAATCTCGTCTTCGTACCTATAATGGTTTATGAGATAGAGCCATTTCAAATTTCGTACTGTATGGGGAGCTGCCACGCCCTTCTCTCCCACTTGCAGTCCGTGTAATAAAAGGAACATATATTCAAAATTGCAAGTTTGTATTTTTATCCGTTAGGGCTGTGGAGTGATCAGTCAGTCACCCAAGCCTTTTATATATATAGATAAGATGTTTATAGTTTCAATGTTAGCACTTAAGATCATATTTTTAATAAATAAATTTAGTTAATATCAACAACTCAAACCGTGCGGCAACTCGTACGATTTGTGTTATCATTACTTATACATTTTTGTAAAATGCGGCAAATGCGATATCTACGCAGATCAATCTATTTTCATTAAAAAGACCCTGAAATTAGCTTTTCTGTGCACAATTGCCGTAATAAATACAAATTACCACTCATATGGTTCAAGTATACGTATTCGTTACCATATAGTAATTACATAGTAATTACATAATAAATATTATGTATACGCTACAATGTTTTCAATTAAAACGAGTATTGTGTGACATTGGTCCACAATATTCTAGTTGAGCGCCATTATAATGCATTCTTAGTGTTAATTTAAGCCGCAACATGATCAGTAGAATATTCCAAATCTAGTAAATGATTATGGAGGATATTTTCAGTCATAAAGGCAATGGAATATTCTTATTTGTAAAAAAAAAATCCTTTGAATCGTCTACAACAGTTTATCGTTGAAAGCTTATTAAACAAAATTTGCACGTAGTTTCGAGGCAAATAATTATCTTTAAAAAAATCTACATAACTACCTAAAGAAACATTTAATTTAACACTTAAATGATGCACCAAGAATTGACTATCTTATAAAACATCTTCTCTTACATGTGTATCCAACAAAACGACTCGAATTCAAAGGGCAATTGAAAAGTATACAAATGTCAATTGGAATAAAATAAACCTTACATAAATGGATTTTGTTTTCAACAAAAACAGTTTCAAATCAAATGGTCTCCTTCTCCGATGTTCTACCTCTCTCTCTCTCTCTCTGTCTATCTCGTATATGTGTAAATACATTCGCAATCAAATGTACATTATTAGACTTAAGGGGTGTAAGTGCTGATGCCAATTTGTAGATGATATGTCTCCTTTAGTATATATGCTAACATATGTATTACACACATTCATGCACACGCATACACTCACACGCACACACACACCTTCATACCATTGTCATGCTAGTGAATCCGTTTAGTGTGCCTGTGTGTGTGTGTTCGTATGATTATTGATGCCTGATAATTATGTTGCTGACAATGTGATTTTTGCCACTTGGTCGGATGAGTTTTTGCCTCTTGTCATTCAATGATTTCACTTTGTTTGATATCAGAGCATTAGCAGTAGCAGAGAGAGACAATTGTCATGCATGACATCGACGTCAATGATAATAATTTGCACTTGTGAGCTTGTGTGAATGTTTACATTCCCATTGTTTTTGTTCTTTGGGTTGTCATGGGATACTTGCCTAAGGATATCGTTATATAGATGTCACTGCAAAAGCTCAAATTGTATTTCAAATTAAGTATTGTAAAATAATCTTCTTTTAGAGGGGAGAGAGAGAGATGGAACATCTTAAGCAAACTGCAATTTGACTAAGTGAAGATACAAGAAAGTTCATAGATGTCAATGGAAATAATAGTTTTTTAATTGACGTAGGAGACATTGCTTTAATCGCATAATGAGGCAAACGAATAGATTGTAGACAGGAGCTTTACATGACTGGAACTGTGAATTCTTGCTTCAAAAATAATTACTTAATATCTTGAAATATATTCAATAAACTACAGGGATAGAGGAGAAGCCCGAAAGTTCTACCAAAAGGTAAAAAGCAAAGGTTTTGGAATAGAGATTCGAACCTGTAAGGACAGGGACACTGATCTGGTCACGAACACTCAAAGTGTGCTGCAAATATGGAGGGACCACTTTCGTTTTATTATCTTTTCCGAAGGCAGCATAAGTGATGAAATCACGCTTTTCATTGCCGACGAACTAGATTGTCCACCAGCGAACCAATACGAGATCAGCCTGATAATTGCACGGCTTAAAAATAATCAAACTGCTGGAGCCGATGAACTGCGGGCAAAGCCTTTTAAAGCCAGCGGCGAAGAGGTGGCAACGTGCAACCAGCGCGTTAGTACGATTTGGCTCAAGGAACGCATGCCTGATGATTGGAATCTAAGTTTTTTATGCTATGTGCCTAAGAAAGGCGATCCAAGTGTGCATACTAATTACCGCGAGATCAGACTTTTATCCACCGCATACATAGTCCTGTCTAGTGGGTTATATGAAAGACGCAAACCCATCCTAGAATGGCCTTAGGTCCGCTAAATCCACAACCGGCAATCCACAACCCAAGAAATGCAGATCGTCCCTAACCATCTGCCTATCAACTACAAAGCTCGAATGCAGATGCGACAGAAATTATTAGATGCTTTGCTGAGTTTGGGGATGATACTGACTGACACGAAGTCTTCAGTGAAAATAGCTAAATAGCTGACTGAGGCATTCTTTCTACCAAGCGACGCTTTACACAAGGCGATATCCTACCTGTCGACGGTGCCTAATCCTGGGTAATGACACAAGAGGAGGAATCTATTCTGGGAGTTTTCGAGATAAATATACCTCGCAATATATTTGAACCCATCATCGTTACCGGTGAGTACCGTTGTCGCGCGTTCAAATAAACAGAATACGCTAGCTTGGAAAAGTTGTACGAAAGGATGATAATGCTCCAGCTTGAAAAGTCTTCGGCAATAAACTCGATGGGCGTTGCAGGAGGGGGACAAAAACATCCTTGAATGTACCAGGTGAGAGCAGTCTGTATATTTTTAGTACTTAAAATATTTCGAAAATTTACAATATTTTCAAGATATTTTCTTTATTTCGTATTTTTAATATTTAAAATCTATATATATAAAAATGAAATGGTCCACGTATGTCATAACATCACTTGAGAACGGCTGGAGCGATTTGGCTGATTTTTTTTTATTCGATTCGAAATTTTCCGTAGATTGTTTGTGTTGAAAAAAATCAAATCCAGGTGGCGCTAGGGTGGATTTATATCGAAAATTTAAATGCATGTACCAATTCAACTGAAATTTAGAATGGATATTCGTTTGGTCATGAGAAAACATTATACGTACAAATGGACCCGGTAGATGGCGCTGGGGTCGGTTTACAATCAAAATTTAAACGAATGGGCCAATTTAACTCTTATCCTGTATTAATGGGTCAAAATTGCCCAAACCGTTTTTGAGTTCTTATAACTTTTGACGTTCTGAAAACTGATTCGTGAAATTTTCTGACAATTATTTTTTTGGCCTAAATTTGGTCTTAAAAGTTCAGAAAAGTTAAATACACTTTTTGGATGTGCCCTACGAACAACGTTACGGATACTGCATTTATGGGTCAATATTGCCCAATACAAATATCAGCGAAATGTTTAACTATGTTTGACTTTTATTGCGATTTAAGCATATCTAAATGAAATATATTAGCTGTGATTTTCGTTAACAGTTATTATATCCATTCAGTTTTCAAGAAAACTGGATTCTGATAGACGAAATTTCAACAAAAGCATATTTGGGCGTTCTTCTCATACTCGTATGTTTTTCGATCTCGTTGTGTGGCTAGTAAGATTGTGAGATGATAAGAAGGGCAGGCCAATATAGAAGGCAGCGATTTCAGAATGTGAGTACTCCTTTCGATAAAAAGTCAGACAGAGATTTAGACAATCGCGGGATAAACTAGCTCTTATAAGTGACTTTTGACATCGCTGGGAATGAAATTTTAGAATAATGTGTTAATCCTGGCGAAAGTACGACCGTAGGTGAAAGATTAGTTACATAACGTGAACGTAGCCATTTCATGGAATATATACCATCTAAACGCGGCAAATATGGGATAAGAATCCGGACTCTATGTGACGTTCAGATAAATAATACATGATTGTTGCAAGCAAAGGATTTAGGTAAAGATTTGAAATGTCGAAAAGTTATATGCAACAATTTGCTTACATCCTAAGTATTTCGAAATTAACTACTCAAACGAAACCTTACTATGGTTCTCCAGTCCGAAAAAATTAAACGTACCTTCTGCTAATAAAGTTGGACATGAAAAATATACCAGAAAATTTTTCTCAATTCTTCTCGATAAAGAAAATTAAACAACCATTTTCGCATTTGGTAAGCACATTATATCATACTAACGCCATGACAAGAAGTCAGGAATTGATAAATTAATTGGCCAGAAATTGCACTTGCAGGCGCAGATCTAATCAATAGCTATTAACCCTATTCCACTTCATGTAGGACATTACAAAATATAACACTTTATATTTATTTACTTCAATAAATCCAGACTGGAATAAGAAAAATTATTTCTGACGTATTATATTTTTTAAAAAATTATGCTGGCCTTTCGTTCAACAGAAAATATCTCGGCGAGATCATATTTATTCCAGCAATTCAGCTAAAGAAATCGTACGCAGATTTAATTCTGCTGCAGCAAGTGAACTGCAAAACACAAACCTTACAAGCGACGGTTGCTATGTATACCCTAAATGTTCAAAAAGTACAAAATACTCAGAAAATGTTCCAAATGTGCAAAGTTTGTGTGCAAAAATCATTGTAATAGCATAACTTCCTTTAAAAACGGTCAAATTATTTCAAAAACATTAAATATTCAAATAAATATGTATTGGGCAAAATTGACCCACAAATACAGTATACGTAATTTTTTTTAAGTACAGGATAAGGGTTAACTGAAATTCAGAATCCATGTTTGTTTGATCATCAGAAAAAATTTTATATACAAATGGACCCGGTAGATGGCGCTAGGGTGGATTTATATCGAAAATTTGAATGCATGTACCAATTTAACTGAAATTTAGTATTTATGTTTGTGGAACCTTGAGAAAAAATTTTTGTATAAATTGACCCGGTAGGTGTCGCTATGGTGGAATTATAATGAAAATTTTAACGAATTAAACAATTTGACTGAAATTTAGAATGTATATTTGTTTTATTATGAGAATTTTATTTGTATATATGGACCAGCAGTTGATTTAGCTGGGGTTGAATTATTTCGAAAATTTATATCGATTGTCCGATTTTACTTAAACTTAAAATATATGATTTTTTTGGCATGAGAACATTTTGAATGTATGTTTGGAACCAGATGCCGGTGTTTAGCTTATGATACACTTAATTTTTGGAATGTCATTTAGTCACTTTTTTTAACATCATAGTTATTCAGAAGTCTATATATATTAAAAAAATGTACATTTTGATGTCACCACTAATTGTGAAAACGGTTGACCCCATTTGTCCCAAAATTTCAGTGAAAGTTAAGGAGTGGCTGTAGATGGTCACCCAGACCGCAAAAGGGCTTAAAGAAGAACGACTAACATTTATAATGGCGCACTTCCTACTGAATTAGAGAGCTTCACAAAGTGGGGACGATAACGAAAATAGGAATAACTGTTGAAATCATCTAGACCATACGGTTAATGGGGTTGCTGAGCCTAATGAATCCATTTTGGAAATTCGTACTCCTTAGGATAAAAAGGTACAATCACCCAGAACACCAACGCAGAAAGTTATATGTCAGTCAATCGGCTTAAAAATGTGGTTTTAGAATATATGCCTATCAATAAATAAGTTTTCATCACATCATGAACGACACTGCTGATCCGTTTTAGCAATTCTTATAATAATATACAATAACCTTTAAGATATATGAATAACAGAATTTGTCCGGGAAAACCACGCCCTTTATATTTTAATACTTTAGAGGTCAAAAAAATAAACCAATCGTTTTTAGATTTCAACTATACTCAACAAATTTTACAAAAATTTGGAGGCAGGACGAAGTCTGCCGGGCCAGCTAGTTTTTAATATTTTTTAACATTTTGTGTATTTTTAGTATTTAAAATAATTTGAAAATTTTGAATATTTTTTATTAATTTCAATTTTTTCAATATTATCAATATTTTCCTAATTTTCAATTCTTTAATTATTTAGAGCATTTTGGGAAAATTTCTTTCTTTTGTCTCACTTACTGTTAAAATTTTCCTATTCTACTTTCTATTACCATTTCCTATCCACCAAACTGTCGACGTTAGCCAAAAGATAAACACGATCAAAACTAAAATGTATCATAAATTCTTCCGCATAACACTTGACAGCATTTCAACAACGTCAACTCTGGCACCAACATTCCCGAAAAGAATGACAACGTTCAGCCCACGAACAGTGTCGCGGACAAAAGTCTTTACTAAGTGTCATTGGTGTATTTGTTGGCGGATACTTGGCTGGTTGACTGACTGGTGCGATTTACACTAACAACGCCTTACTCAAGGAGGTATACAACATCACTTTATTGTACTGGGTGGGTGTTTCTGCTAGTGCCTGTGTAACAACAGTATACTGGTTCGTAGCTTAACACCGACTGCTAAACACCCACACATACACACACACACACCTATACTCTAGCATTATCTCTCAAAGACATACACAAAGGATAACTGAAGGGAATGTAACAAAATTAAAGACTAAGTAACATCAAACTCAGCTAAGGAT
>CAXIUB010000134.1:0-15112 GCA_964034835.1 Muscina levida | reverse complement strand
ATAAATTTGGTAAAATTAATAAGTGTAATAAAATTGATGAAATTCGTAAAAAATAAATAAAATGACTGAAGTTAATAAAATATTAATTTTAAAAAAATTAAAAAGGACCATGAAATTACCAAAGTTAATACAACTAAAAAATATAATGTTATTATAAAGTTGATAAAAAATTAATTTAATTAAAATAAAATAATTAAATAATTTTAAATAATAATAATAGTTGCTACATAAATCAATTAAATGATAGTAATTAAATTAATTAATAAAATAAATAATTAAATAATTAATTAAAAATTAAATTAATTAATTAATCAAATAAATTAATAAAAATTAATTATTAAACTAAATAGTTTATTATTTAATTAAAAAAATGAATTAAATAAAAATATTTAAATTAAATAAGTTAATAAAATATAAAGAACTTACAAAATTAATAAAATTATAATGAAATACATCAATAAAATTAATTAAAATTAATTAAAATAATTAAAATTAATTCGATAACGATATTGAACTATAAAGTTAATTGAAATAATGAATTTAATCATAATAAAAGAATTAAATAAATTAAAAGAACTTATAAAATTAATAAAACTATATAAATATAACATTATTATAACAAAATTGATACAATTAATGAAATAAGTAAAAGTAATAAAATTTAAAACTAATAATATTAATAAAAATAAAAAAATCTAATTAAATAATTTATTAAAATAATAATTTTAATAAAATAAATAAAAAATAATAAAATTAATAAATTTAATCAAATAAATAAAATAATTAAATTAATAATATTAAATAATAATAATAATAATAATATGAATAAAATAAATACTAACAAAATTAAAATTAAATTTTATAATACTTATAAAATTAATAAAATTAATAAATTTTATAAAAATTCATAAAATGAACAAAACTCATATAACTAATAAAACTAATAAAATTAATAAAATTATTAAATAAATAATATTAATAAAATTTATTAGGTTAACAAAAAAGATAAAATTTATAGAAATTACAAAGTTAATGAAAATATTAATATTTAAATAACATTTATAAAAATAATTATTAAAATTAATAAAATTAATAATTCAAACGCCGGTCCGGGAACGAAGAAATTTCTATTATTTTCATACTTTTGTATGAAATTTTTCCCGTCCATCCCGGACTAACGTTTCCAAAATACTTACTTAAATAGGTCGCAAATTAGCAATATTAAATTAATAAAATTATTAAATAAATAATATTAATAAAATTTATTAGGTTAACAAAAAAGATAAAATTTATAGAAATTACAAAGTTAATAAAAATATTAATATTTAAATAACATTTATAAAAATAATTGTTAAAATTAATAAAATTAATAATTCAAACGCCGGTCCGGGAACAAAGAAATTTCTATTATTTTCATACTTTTGTATGAAATTTTTCCCGTCCATCCCGGACTAACGTTTCCAAAATACTTACTTAAATAGGTCGCAAATTATCAATATTAAACATTTCCACGAATTTTTGTGATATTTGCTTTGATACTGCGGAAATGTCGGCACATCAATCCCGGTTTCCCGGGAAAACCGGAAATGGAGAGCAATAATTAAATTAATAAAATAATTAAAATGAATAAAATGAATTAAATTAATAAAATTAATAAAATTAATAAAAATATTAAAAATTAATCATATTAATTAAATTAATCAAATTAATTAAATTATTTTAATTAATAAAATCAACAAAATTAAAAAAATTTAAAAAACTTAATATTAATAAAATTTATAAAAATTAGTAAAATTAATACAATTCATAAAATTAATGAAATTTATAAATTAAATAACATTAATAAAATTAATAAATTAAATAAAATTAATAAAATTTGTATAATTAATAAAATTAGTAAAACTAATAAAATTAATAAATTTAATAAAATCAATAAAATTAAAAAAATAATAAAATTAATAACATTAATAAAATTAATAACATTAATAAAATTAATAAAATTATTAAAATTAATAAAATTAATCAAATTAATTACATTATTTGAATAATTAAAATTAATAAAATATATTAAATTAGTAAAATTAATAAAATTAATAAAATAAACATAATTAATAAAATTAATAGAATTAATAAAATTAATAAAATAAATAAAATTAATAAAATTAATAAAGTTAATAAAATCAATAAAATTAATAAAATTAATAAAATTAATTAAATTAATAAAATTAATTAAATTAATTAAATTAATTAAATTAATTAAATTAATAAAATTAATAAAATTAATAAAATTAATAAAATTAATAAAATTAATAAAATTAATAAAATTAATAAAATTAATAAAATTAATAAAATTTCCCAGGATGTCAGACTCTTTCTGCTTAGGGCTGAGCAGTCACATATAATGTGGTCGGTAGATGGTTCACTGCCAATGTGCATAGAGGCTAGTTCCTGTATGTCACTTAGGAAGAGTTTTCATAAGGTTTCGAGCCTCTTTCAGCATAGGACTGGGCAGTCGCATATTTTATGTTCGGTAGATAGTTCAGGTTCGACATACGTTTCGGGTTGTATTAAGGCCATGTCTTTTTGACATTCCATCAGGTTTCTTTCACCTGTCGTTGGTAGTTCTCAACGACAGGTAGTGCTTTTCCAAAAGTGCTTTTACAGGAAGACATAGGTTGAAGTGCTTCGTGTTCCACATCGCTTTTCTGCAGGGAAACCAGACCAGAACTCAGTTATTCTTGGATATCCTAAATCGATTTGGTGTTGTGGGACTTCAATGAGTTAACCACCGATGGACTGTCCGTAAACAGGAGAATATCCTTTTGTGATACCTCCGTCTTGTTAATCTCGTCCACGGCTCGTTCAATAGCTAGTATATCCGCTTGGAAATAGCAAGTATATCCGCTTGAAAAACGCTGCAGAAGTCTGATCTTGATCTTGATCTTATGCCCAGTTTTGACCTATCGGTAAAGGTGTTTAGTGGTCCATACATAGCGTTTTCATACTTGGATCACTATTTTCAGGAGGGCGTTCTAGTTTTATATAGGATGTTCGATGTCCATGCACCAACCTTGGTTTCAGTTTCTGGTGAGATATTGAGTTCGATAACGATATTTGAGTGCCCGATAGAGGGATCCCAATTTTATATTTCGTTCGGTTGAATGGTTGTTTTGACAACATATTAGGTATTGTGTAGAGCGCCTTAGAGGGAGTCGATCACATTCATTCGATAATAAGAAGACTGGAAGAATGTTGAACAGGATCCATTTGCACCAAACTATAGAGCTTGCACCAAACTATAGAGCCATATTATAGTACGAGTATTGGCTTCACAACAGTGTTGTAAAACCTAAGTGTTAGTTGAGGTTTGTGTTCTTAGGTATTTACCAAAAGCTTTCTTGCATATATATAAAACAATGTGTGCCTTGTTGGATCTGCTTTCTAAGTTTTTTCGATCAACATTGACATCATTCATTTTTGTTCCCAACTTTTCTTACTCGCTGTAGTGCCATTGCTTACGCAGCATTATCGTATTGCAAATTTGAAGAATTTGGAATGATTATTGGCATGTGTCAACATTTCATGCCCATAAGTACGTAGGCTTCTTTGTATTGTCAAAAGTTATAAAGTTATCCTAAGACCAAACTAATTTGTAAGGACATGTTATACTTGAAATGCCAAGACTTCACTGACACTAACGTGTAATATGACGTTAGTGGTATTCATAAATACCTACGTACTATAGTATACTACACAGAGAGTAGCAAAGTGAGTGATAGAGAAAGAGAGAGGGAGAGAGAGTGATAAATTTACATATTTGAGTTTTAACTTTATGAATTTATGAAGGGATTTACATACATCCAAGATGTCTCATTGTGAAGAGAAAGCATACGTATGCTCAAAAGGTGAATCGGGTACGTAATCTTATTACATTGCACTAATTAATGTTGCAAATATTATAAAATTGTACTGTTCATATGCACCAATAGTAAATAAGATAATTTCATATGGTTTGAATTTAATGCAGAGATGCGTTTAGACAACCTGGGGTCAAATGTCCTGATAGTATAACAAAATTTACTAGTGTTCCCTGTCTTAGTATGAAATGCTTTGGGAAGGATATATTATCGCACTAGAGATATGGAATGTCGACATAATAATAATTACTGAATCACATAATTTACATGATTGTAATTACCAACATGATGGAATTTATAAAATTAAGAAAATAATAAAATTAATCAAATAAATTTAGTAATTGTATGTAATAAAAATTGATAATATTATTAAATAAATTTAATGAAATTAAAGTTCATTCATTTTAGTTTATCAGTTGAAATTTTAAATTCACCTATCTATTTCCTTCGACTCCAACGAGTTGAATAGCAAGTGTATACGAGATAATCTAAGCACATCATTTAAAAATACATAGACAAATGCCTGACTGCATGCCCTACGGTCATAACGTATTCGAGAACCATATTCCCTTCGATATCCTTTACGGAAAAATTCCTTATTTGGCAACATTTGTTAACTTTAAATATCCTCTTTCATTTTACATAAATTACAAACGTTTGTTTAACAAAATGTTATTTAACATCAGCTGTAACAACTTTTAAACAAATATCTACAAATACAATGTAAATGAATGTGTCTGTTTGTTTGTGTGTAAAAATTAGAATAATTTATTAAGAACAAAAACTATTAGACACAAGGAAACAGTAAAATACCATTACAAATATGCCCACAAAGCAATAAAGGATAATAGTTAAATGAAAACATATATGTATGTACATACAAATATATGCACATATAAATAATATGCAAGATAACCATTAAGATGTAGAGAGACACGTGTGAATGAGGGTAAACAAATAGAGTGTTGAATGTGTTAGTGTGCCGGTTACAGTAAGCGCATGGGAAAATGTGAAGGGTAAGGAGAATAAAGTATGTTTTAAGAATTTAATGAATTTTATAAATTTAATATATTTAATGAATTTAATGAATTTTATAAATTTAATGAATTTAATATATTTAATGAAATTAATTAATTTAATGAAATTAATGAATTTAATAAATTTAATAAATTTAATGAATTCAATGAATTTAATGAATTTAATAAATTTAATGAATTTAATGAATTCAATGAATTCAATGAACATAATGAATTTTATGAATTTAATGAATTTACTGAATTTACTGAATTTAATGAATTTAATGAATTTAATGAGCTTTATGAATTTAATGAATTTAATGAATTTAATGAATTTAATGAATTTAATGAATTTAATGAATTTAATGAATTTAATGAATTTAATGAATTTAATGAATTTAATGAATTTAATGAATTTAATGAATTTAATGAATTTAATGAATTTAATGAGTTTAATGAATTTATTAAATTTAATGAATTTAATGAGCTTAATGAATTTAATGAATTTAAGGAATTTAATGAATTTAATGAATTTAATGAATTTAATGAATTTAATGAATTTAATGAATTTAATGAATTTAATGAATTTAATGAATTTAATGAATTTAATGAATTTAATGAATTTAATGAATTAAATGAATTTAATGAATTTAATGAATTTAATGAATTTAATGAATTTAATGAATTTAATGAATTTAATGAATTTAATGAATTTAATGAATTTAATGAATTTAATGAATTTAATGAATTTAATGAATTTAATGAAATTAATGAATTTAATGAATTTAATGAATTTAATGAATTTAATGAATTTAATTGATTTAATGAATTTAATTAATTTAATGAATTTAATAAATTTAATGAATTTAGTGAATTTAATGGATTTAATGAATTTAATGAATTTAATAAATTTAATGAATTTAATAAATTTAATGAATTTAATGAATTTAAGGAATTTAAAGAATTTAATTTTATGAATTTAATGAATTTAATGAATTTAATAAATTTAATGAATTTAATGAATTTAATGAAATTAATGAATTTAATGAATTTAATGAATTTAATGAATTTAATGAATTTAATTGATTTAATGAATTTAATTAATTTAATGAATTTAATAAATTTAATGAATTTAGTGAATTTAATGAATTTAATGAATTTAATGAATTTAATGAATTTAATGAATTTAATGAATTTAATGAATTTAATTGATTTAATGAATTTAATTAATTTAATGAAATTAATGAATTTAATGAATTTAATGAATTTAATGAATTTAATTGATTTAATGAATTTAATTAATTTAATGAATTTAATGAATTTAATGAATTTAATGAATTTAATGAATTTAATGAATTTAATGAATTGATGAATTTAATTAATTTAATGAATTTAATGAATTTAATTGATTTAATGAATTTAATTAATTGAATGAATTTAATAAATTTAATGAATTTAGTGAATTTAATGAATTTAATGAATTTAATGAATTTAATGAATTTAATGAATTTAATTGATTTAATGAATTTAATTAATTTAATGAAATTAATGAATTTAATGAATTTAATGAATTTAATGAATTTAATGAATTTAATTGATTTAATGAATTTAATTAATTTAATGAAATTAATGAATTTAATGAATTTAATGAATTTAATGAATTTAATGAATTTAATGAATTTAATGAATTTAATGAATTTAATGAATTTAATGAATTTAATGAATTTAATGAATTTAATGAATTTAATTAATTTAATGAATTTAATGAATTTAAGGAATTTAAAGAATTTAATTTTATGAATTTAATGAATTTAATGAATTTAATAAATTTAATGAATTTAATGAATTTAATGAATTTAATGAAATTAATGAATTTAATGAATTTAATGAATTTAATGAATTTAATGAATTTAATGAATTTAATTGATTTAATGAATTTAATTAATTTAATGAATTTAATAAATTTAATGAATTTAGTGAATTTAATGAATTTAATGAATTTAATGAATTTTATTGATTTAATGAATTTAATTAATTTAATGAAATTAATGAATTCAATGAATTTAATGAATTTAATGAATTTAATGAATTTAATTGATTTAATGAATTTAATTAATTTAATGAAATTAATGAATTTAATGAATTTAATGAATTTAATGAATTTAATGAATTTAATTAATTTAATGAATTTAATGAATTTAATGAAATTAATGAATTTAATGAATTTAATGAATTTAATGAATTTAATGAATTTAATGAATTTAATTGATTTAATGAATTTAATTAATTTAATGAATTTAATGAATTTAATGAATTTAAGGAATTTAAGGAATTTAAAGAATTTAATGAATTTAATTAATTTAATGAATTCAATGAATTTAATGAATTTAATGAATTCAATGAATTTAATGAATTTAATGAATTTAATAAATTTAAAGAATTTTATAAATTTAATGAATTAAATGAATTTAATGAATTTAATAAATTAAATAAATTTAATGAATTTAATGAATTTAATTAATTTAATTAATTTAATTAATTTAATTAATAATTAACTTAATGAATTAAATAAATTTAATGAATTTAATGAATTTAATGAATTTAATGAATTTAATGAATTTAATGAATTTAATAAATTTAATGAGTTTAATGAATTTAATCAATATAATGAATTTAATCAATATAATGAATTTAATGAATTTAATAAATTTAATGAATTTAATGAATAATGAATTTAATGAATTTGATGAATTTGATGAATTTGATGAATTTGATGAATTAAATGAATTTGATGAATTTAATGAGTTTAATGAATAATGAATTTAATGAATTTAAAGAATTTAATGAATTTAACGAATTTAATGAATTTAATAAATTAAATGAATTTAATGAATTAAAAGGTTTAATTTGTTTAATTTTATAAATTTCGAAAAATTACTGTAAAATAATTTATTGTCCAGTTACTGTCATTTTACATTTGGTCCCATTAGTGTGGTGGCCTGCCAGACAGACATAAAACCAAGAATACAAAAATTAAAACATAAATGTGAATTATGTGTGGAAAGCATACAACCATCTCCAGGACCAAGACAGTAGTCCTTGTGGCTCTCACATATAAATCGAATTCTTTGCTAGTAAAGGACATTTCAGGCGGCCGTTTATGTAGCTGTAACTGTTGTATTGTATATGTTAGTGTCCGTCTGCATTGTTTTACTTGTATAACATTCAACACATAACGGAAACAAGCATAGAGAAAATATAACAACTAAAATAATGCCAGAGACAATAGTACGAAATGATATAACGGACGATACAACCAAAGTTATCTGTAAGAATCGTGTGTGAATGAACAAATGAAACAAAATGAAACAACATAAGTAATTACATCACCATGAAAGAAATAGTGAATTGGCCTAAAATCTAAGACAATGGCAGCAACAAATAGCAATTGCCGACAACACACACAATCACAAACAATTTGCAATCTACCACAATCTTGTGTGTGTGTGTTTTTTCTCAGATGGGCCAATTCTTCCATAGTCCAGCGTCGTCCTTAGTGGCACTGTGCATTTAAATGTTGTTCATGAATTCGTGAGAATGAGTGCGATGGTATTTGTCTTCATTCAGTTATAGTGGTAATTGTGCTTAACAACTGTAGTAATAGTAACAACAATAATGGTAACAATAACTGTGGAAATATAATGCATATGAATACATACGTAATAGTTATACAACTACCTATAAAGAAACAAAGTATTACAAACACCACAATACACACATATATATATAGCCATACACATACATAGCAAATTTGTATATTCATCTGAAATTACTTATGTAGATTGCTATAGATTACGATATTAACAAATATTTCTGGTAACTAGCAAAGAAGTAAATATTTCTGGTTTTAGTATAAATGTTTTGTAAACTAAACTAAGAGATAAATACAGTTGTATGTACTTTCTGCAAAAGCAAAATTCTTTACGTGAGTGTAGGTATAAGGAATCTGGATATACTGTGGTGTAAGAATTTCTATAGGTTTACTTTAGATAATCTTCAAAGCTAGAGCATTTTTAGCTAGGTCTGAGCCATTGTAATAGTCCGATTGATATATGTACACAGGAAATGAGTTGAAGGAATGCTCTGTTCTCAGTCAGTTAAATAATTTGCTTGTGTGCAATGAAATCTGTAAAATAAAATAGTTCTTTGTACTATAACTTCGTAAGTTTCTTTTAAGGATAACAACATTTTAAATACATGCAATAGCCCATGCAATTAAGCTTCATCAAGTAAGATCACGAGTTTAATTGTTACTGCTTTTGTTTCGCTTTTTTTGCCAAGTTCGAAATAACATTTTTTTCCTACTAACATGTACCTAACCAATATATCAAAGCACGTCAACTTATTAAGAAGTTTTTACCAAACAAATTTGAACAATAAATGTATTTTATGAATTTTATTAATTTTATGAATTTTATGAATTTTATTAATTTTATGAATTTTATGAATTTTATGAATTTTATGAATTTTATGAATTTTATGAATTTTATGAATTTTATGAATTTTATGAATTTTATGAATTTTATGAATTTTATGAATTTTATGAATTTTATGAATTTTATGAATTTTATGAATTTTATGAATTTTATGAATTTTATGAATTTTATGAATTTTATGAATTTTATGAATTTTATGAATTTTATGAATTTTATGAATTTTATGAATTTTATGAATTTTATGAATTTTATGAATTTTATGAATTTTATGAATTTTATGAATTTTATGAATTTTATGAATTTTATGAATTTTATGAATTTTATGAATTTTATGAATTTTATGAATTTTATGAATTTTATGAATTTTATGAATTTTATGAATTTTATGAATTTTATGAATTTTATGAATTTTATGAAATTTATGAATTTTTTGAATTTAACTTTTTTTTTTCTAAATTTATGAATACAAAAACAAATAGCTCTTATGATAATATGCTTTTACTATATTTTATCAAGCAATGTTTCCTTGCATTATCGCTGATAAATTTCATAACTTTATTTGTAACATAACTCATATTTTATTTGTATCTAAGAAATTTCAAAAAAATAATTAAAAGTTACACTTCCGTTTTGTCATAGATATAATTTACGTCTACTATCAATTATATAAATGAATTGTTATACTAATGATAACATATCGATTTACTTTTGTCTGCCATTCGTATATAATTTAAAGCAATATATTTATCTAAATAATTTACAACATATCCAAAACCAATAATTATCTAAATAAACCTAAATACCAATGAGGCCATTACAATAAACGATGTATAATCTAAGATCAAACACACAAATCTAAGCATTGAAACCTGTTGTTAAACGTTTGCAGAAACTAGTAAACAGATAATTGACATCAAATGACATTTATAATGTCGAACAGATTACGATAACGGTAAATAACAAACATGTCTGACCTATTAAAAACAGCTGCGTTACAATTCTATGTCTGCGGCATGTGCGTTAACACGCCATCGCCACACACATGAACGGACAGGCACAGACACTCACACACGAAGGAAATGCGTAATGGTGTAGCAGCAGCATACAATTACAAATTGCTTTTCTTGTGGTAAAGGACGATATGTATTCTCTACTTCAAACGACATATAGGATTACACAGACAATTATGCGCTTTTTATTCTCCAGTTGCGACATTGCGGTCATTTTCTCTAGCCAAACAATATATTTATTTGTACGGTTAATTAGATTTACAGCCGTAGTGAGGGGGCGAAGTATTGAGCCATAAAAACCATCACTGCCATCTCTATCATTATCATGAGAGAAGAGAAATCAGCCAAACATGACTCAAATTATGCATACAAATAAGGTCATTAGCTGGCGTTGCAACGGATATGTGGTTGCAATGGCGGTGGTGGTAGTGGTGGTAGCACGACTAATAACCCATAAGAGATGGTCTTCCAAATGTGTCGTTAAGTATACGAAATTAGTGCACTTGTAGGATATTCACATATTTGCATTGGTATGTTAGGAATAATATAGCGTATGAGTTGTGAAATTTGTAAATACTAGAGAGTGAATTACTACGGACAGGAAAAGATTTGTACTTATGATACAAGAATAAATTAAAATATAAAAATATAAATATATAAAAATATAAAAATATAAAAATATAAAAATATAAAAATATAAAAATATAAAAATATAAAAATATAAAAATATAAAATATAAAAATATAAAAATATAAAAATATAAAAATATAAAAATATAAAAATATAAAAAAAAATATAAAAATATAAAAATATAAAAATATAAAACTATAAAAATATAAAAATATAAAAATATAAAAATATAAAAATATAAAAATATAAAAATATAAAAATATAAAAATATAAAAATATAAAAATATTAAAATATTAAAATATAAAAATATAAAAATATAAAAATATAAAAATAAAAAAATTTAATATGTAAAAATATAAAAATGTAAAAATATAAAAATATAAAAATATAAAAATATAAAAATATAAAAATATAAAAATATAAAAATATAAAAATATAAAAATATAAAAATATAAAAATATAAAAATATAAAAATATAAAAATATAAAAATATAAAAATATAAAAATATAAAAATATAAAAATATAAAAATATAAAAATATAAAAATATAAAAATATAAAAATATAAAAATATAAAAATATAAAAATATAAAAATATAAAAATATAAAAATATAAAAATATAAAAATATAAAAATATAAAAATATAAAAACATAAAAATATAAAAATATAAAAATATAAAAATATAAAAATATAAAAATATAAAAATATAAAAATATAAAAATATAAAAATATAAAAATATAAAAATATAAAAATATAACAATATAAAAAAATTAAAATATAAAAATATAAAAAAATTAAAATATAAAAAAATAAAAATATTACAAATTGTAAAATTACTAAATGTATTAAAATTATTATTTTTTTCTTGAAATTTTAAAACTCCTACTCTCCTTTATTTTGGACGGCTTTAGAAAACTCCACACCTTTTATCGATCGAGTGGTGTATTCGCTCATAAATGCAAGACCAGAGTATAGTATTGCTTTTAGGTAGTATTGTTCTGTGTTGTATATTAATATATGCTTATGTGAATACATGCACATACGTACCAATGCATCTATATATGTACGTGCACTGTTGTGTGTATTCACAATCTTATTTACTTTGAAATTGCCAAGTTTTAATTGCAAATAGTGTTGCAATGCAGACAAATGCTACACAATAATACTGCATTTAGAACTCTATATACAAAAGCCAATAACGAAAATGTTAACAAATGTGGCGAATATTTGTTAGCAGCTATGCAAGTGTATGCTTGTGTGTTGAAACTATAGCTTAAAGGCAATTTTCCTTACATTTCGAAAACTTTGAATATATGTATCTGTTAGTATGTGTTCGTGTGTTTGTGTTTGTGCAAGCAGACGAATGTTCATAATACATGTCCCTTATAACATTTTGTGTTTGCATTTCCTTATTTGCTGTGTGATAAATGCTAATGTTGTTCGTAAGTGTATATTCATTCTCTGGAATTCATGAAATACTTGTGCATTCAGAATTTGCATGTAATCATATTTCGACTCCATTTAAATCTATTATTATATTCATTGTTAGTATTGTAATTTTGGGCAATAGCAACAAAACAAAAAATGTAATTTTAATTGTGAAATTTATTTTCATTTCCTATAAACTCGAACACAAGAGTTTTGCATACAAATGACAGGAAACTATTTGGAATTATTTAATATGCATAATAATAAATTACAAATTTAATTTTAATTAATTGCAAATTCGTAAAATGAACACTTTTCAATTATCTATGTTGTTGAATTGAGTGAGTCAATAGAAGTGTGTTTGCATTAAAGGAAGTCATTGACATGCTGTTTAATGTAGGTGCCTACAATATATTAACATTAATTATGGTGTAAGTGTGTGGAGGAAGTCATTCTAGAAACCGGAAATTAGTTAAATATATTTATATGGAAATTAGAAAATAATAATCAAATAATAGAAAATTCAAACGTGAAAGTCAAAGCGGAAATAAGAATAGGTGAAATATAACAAAATTTAATCATCTTTTGTAGACTTTTTAAAAGTAGAGAAAAATTTAATTTTATACATCATAAATATTTATTATAATTTTTATATTTTCTTATTTTTATATTTTTATATTTTAATATTTTAATATTTTTATATTTTTATATTTTTATATTTTTATATTTTTATATTTTTATATTTTTATATTTTATATTTTTATATTTTTATATTTTTATATTTTTATATTTTTATATTTTTATATTTTTATATTTTTATATTTTTATATTTTTATATTTTTATATTTTTATATTTTTATATTTTTATATTTTTTTATATTTTTATATTTTTATATTTTTATATTTTTATATTTTTATATTTTTATATTTTTATATTTTTATATTTTTATATTTTTATATTTTTATATTTTTATATTTTTATATTTTTATATTTTATATTTTATATTTTTATATTTTTATATTTTTATATTTTTATATTTTTATATTTTTATATTTTTATATTTTTATATTTTTATATTTTTATATTTTTATATTTTTATATTTTTATATTTTTATATTTTTATATTTTTATATTTTTATATTTTTATATTTTTATATTTTTATATTTTTATATTTTTATATTTTTATATTTTTATATTTTTATATTTTTTTATATTTTATATTTTTATATTTTTATATTTTTATATTTTTATATTTTATATTTTTATATTTTTATATTTATTTTATATTTTTATATTTTTATATTTTTTATATTTTTATATTTTTATATTTTTATATTTTATATTTTTATATTTTTATATTTTTTATATTTTTATATTTTTATATTTTTATATTTTTATATTTTTATATTTTTATATTTTATATTTTTATATTTTTATATTTTTATATTTTTATATTTTTATATTTTTATATTTTTATATTTTTATATTTTTATATTTTTATATTTTTATATTTTTATATTTTTATATTTTTATATTTTTATATTTTTTATATTTTTATATTTTTATATTTTTATATTTTTATATTTTTATATTTTTATATTTTATATTTTATATTTTTATATTTTTATATTTTTATATTTTATATTTTTATATTTTTATATTTTTATATTTTTATATTTTTATATTTTTATATTTTATATTTTTATATTTTTATATTTTTATATTTTTATATTTTTATATTTTTATATTTTTATATTTTTATATTTTTATATTTTTATATTTTTATTTTTATATTTTTATATTTTATATTTTTATATTTTTATATTTTTATATTTTTATATTTTTATATATTTATATTTTTATATTTTTATATATTTATATTTTTATATTTTTATATTTTTATATTTATATTTTTATATTTTTATATTTTTATATTTTTATATTTTTATATTTTTATATTTTTATATTTTTATATTTTTATATTTTTATATTTTTATATTTTTATATTTTTATATTTTTATATTTTTATATTTTTATATTTTTATATTTTTATATTTTTATATTTTTATATTTTTATATTTTTATATTTTTTATATTTTATATTTTTATATTTTTATATTTTTATATTTTTATATTTTTATATTTTTATATTTTTTTATATTTTTATATTTTTATATTTTTATATTTTTATATTTTTTATATTTTTATATTTTTATATTTTTATATTTTTATATTTTTATATTTTTATATTTTTATATTTTTTTATATTTTTATATTTTTATATTTTTATATTTTTATATTTTTATATTTTATATTTGTATATTTTTATATTTTTATATTTTATTATTTTTATATTTTTATATTTTTATATTTTTATATTTTATATTTTTATATTTTTATATTTTTATATTTTTATATTTTTATATTTTTATATTTTTATATTTTTATATTTTTATATTTTTATATTTTATATTTTTATATTTTTATATTTTATATTTTTATATTTTTATATTTTTATATTTTTATATTTTTATATTTTTATATTTTTATATTTTTATATTTTTATATTTTTATATTTTTATATTTTTATATTTTTATATTTTTATATTT
>CAXIUB010000133.1:0-44088 GCA_964034835.1 Muscina levida | reverse complement strand
TCGTGTAATTGAAACTCGAAACCATTGATGGAGCTGTTGGCAGTTTCATGTAGTTGTGAGGTTTGAAATTTCACATAGTTTTTAAAAATTATAATGTTGATTTAATGGTCACAAAATCGGGCTTCCTAAGTGTCAATGCGGTTCTTTATAAAGTCTTATATATTTTTTACACATATTCAAAATTGCGCTATTGGCGTGAAATGTTACTCAGGTGAAAACGAAGAAAACATCATTTGTTTTTTATACCATCACCCTTAGGGATGAAGGTATATATCATCTCATACGACCCAAAAGTGTAACACATAGAAGGAGTGACTTTAGACCCTAGGTTCCTTTCAACCAAATTCGATCATGACTTTTAAGTCGTTTGAGCCATGTCTGTCTGTCTGTCTGTCTGCTGTCCGGCTGGTCCGCACGATAACTTTCGAAAGACGCAACCAAATGTTTTGAAATTTTCCACGAGTTAATATTTCCCCCAAAACTACTTACGGTATTGAAAATTGGCTACATGGCCCCGCCCTTCTGGTACCTCCCATACAAATGTACTTTTCGCCCACTTTAGATATGGAGTAGTAATATCAATAAATCCAACGCGATCGTACCCTAATTCTTTATTTGGTAAATCTATAGCAGGATACAGTTTTTGAGAATAAAACTGGAAATTTAGCCACGCCCTTCTGTTACGCCCCATACTGATCTGGTACCGCCCACTTTAGAAATCGATAAATATTATTAATAGAACTAACGCGATCATGCCCAAATTCTGTATTTAGTACAGTTCAAGCGGGATACAGTTTTAGAGAGAAAAACTGGAAGTCTAGACACGCCCCTTCTGGTACCTCCCATACAAATGTACCACTCCGCCCACTTTAGAAATCGAGTAATAATATAAATATAACAGAAATTTTTTTGTTTTACTGAGGGTGATGGTATATGTAAGTCGGGTTGCCCGACTGAAACTTTCTTACTGGTTTCTTTCTACTTATGACAAATGTCTATGTGCATTTCTGTATATGTTTTTATGTTCGTAGTCACCAACTTCGGCCGGCCGTGGCATAGTGGTTAGAACACGCGACTACCATGCGGGAGATCGCAGGTTCAAACCTGGCTCCAGTCACCTTAAAAGAAAAAAAATAAATAAATTTTCTTTCATTGTCGGCTCCACTCGAATGTTGTTGACAGCAACTTCGCAGTATTAAGCGTCGATTCAATCGTCGTGTCTAGTAAGAGCTTCTCAAACAGTGACGATCGCATTCGTCGATAAACAAGTTGGTGCCGTTAGTTGTGAATCTAAAAATAGAAAGCGTGTTATTTCACAACAACGCGAGAAGCCAATCCATATCTCATTCATGGGGTGCAAAGGGAAATTAAGTTAAGTTTAAGTCACCAACTAACCAGTAGGTTGTGTAGAACCTAAAACATTCATATTGTTATCTGATTAAACCTTGTCCCTATTACATCAAAATTGGATCTCTGCCGCTATCCAAAATAATTCCGTTTTCATAACATCCAAAAACATTTATTGCATTTTATCCGCCATTGATTTTCGTTGCACGAAAAGAACATCATCATCAGCGGCAATGGAAAATATTTGCATTCCATTAAGATTTTTGCAATAAATAGACTTGCATTTCCCTCTTCCATACCCTAAACGAATTGATATATTTAAAATGCAAATTGGAATCATAGCCAAAAAGCAAAAACTTCGAAAAATGCTACCTTCCCTTCTCTCCGTATCACGTCAGTTCCAAGTTACGAGTCAATTCATATAGAGCGCGATGCCACTAAACGTGACGGGTGGGAGGACGGGAAGGAAATGCTCAAAACAAAACGATAGTGTTTCAACTTTTATTGCTATGAAATGATTTGCTTCCTTCAAATGTTAAACAGCGTATGCTGCTGCTGTTTTGTCACTATTGCTGTTGCTTTTTTTGTTTTGTGTGTAGTACACTTAGCTTTTTCTCTTTTTGCTTTGAGTGCACTTTCAGTAAAATGTCACGCACTGACAATAGAAAGTTTGGAACTACCGTTGCCATAGAAACTTCAAATGACAAATGCATATTGGTATTGTGCACTCTCCTGTTGTTTTCGGGCATGTGAAAAAATATATCAATTAATCTACGAATTTTGAATGCATTTGTTTATTGATACTGATCGTAATGTTTGAATATCAAAAAAAAAATAATTGTAGATACGTTTAACATTTGCTAAACAAATTAAATCTATATATATAAAAGTGAACATTTGTTTCTACGTATGTCCACTATAGACTTCGAACTACCCAACAGATGTGCAACAAACCGGCATCAATAGAAAGACAATCTTTCGAGGATCGTTAAAGGTTACTTAGACATTGCATTTGAATCATGTGGTCCATTTATTGAGTCGATTTTCGATTTTCCCATACAAAAAATGTTCAAAGTTTTAAATTGTGAAAATTTAAATAGTATGTCAATGTTAAATTTGTCAATATTTGAAATTTTCAAATGACACAGACAAATGGTATATTTATGTATATAAGATTTAAATTGAGTTTTTTTGAAACTCAGTGGATGCTTACAGCATTTAACTGATGTCTCTGAGGTGAGGCCAATCCTTCCCACCCCATTAACAAAAATGCAATATCTGGCGTATTACTAAAATAAGTGACTTTAAATCAGGTGTGGATGCAATATTATCAGGTCAAAAACTGGCACGATTAGATTATAAGGCGTGATCCCGCCCCCAGGAGCTAATTTGTTAAAGTGCGGTATCTGAAGTACTAGATTAGTAGGAATAGCCCTACTCATAGTACCTAATTTGTAAAAGTGGCTCCGTCCGTAGGACGTATTCTAAAGAAAAAGGGGCGATTTGAAATAGGATGTGGAATAAACACCAATATACGTGATCAAGCATAAGGGTAAACCTGCCAAATTCTGTTTCCCAAAAGCAATAGCTGAAGGACTGCAGCACTATTCGTCTTGATATTTGGTATGCAATTTTTTGATACCAGTGGTGTATGTAACTGAGATCTGCGGCAGAAAAAATCGAATAATCACGAATTTAAACATTTCTCAAAGCTGCATTCTGTAGCATTTAGATCGACGAACGTCATACAACAGTGTAATATTAGCAGTTACGAATGAGTGTGGAGGATTTTATTTCCTTATTGCACCAATGGGTTTTGATATTGTTAATTTTTCAAAATGTTTGATCGCGTTGGCTATTGCATCCTCCTGTATTGCGCAGCTGTTTTGGATGTTGCAGAATAGAGCAAAAATTTAAATTTTCCGAGAACCGCACATGAGTTATCAAGTTAAAAGATGTTGCAAACATGTCAAATCATAATGAGGGATGAGTGTACTATGACACACAAAAAATCGTTGAAACCGCATGATCGCGTATTATAGGATTTAAGAAGCAATACATGATTGAGTTATCCTTCTTAAATTAACTTACCCAGAAAATATTAGGGAATAAAAATGTAGATTAAGTTTTTTCAGTATGTAGGGTAGGGTAATAACTTTTTTTGTACAACATTCTCCCCAGGGCTTTTCTAATGGCAAATATTGTATTAATGATAAAAAAACTATTTCAGTTCAATTTGCTAAAAAAAACCTTACGCACCGACAGCGATTTCTAAAATGCCTTTAATATATGTTATTTTCATTTTTTTTAATAATTTTTTTTTAAATATGGTTTACACATACAAATAATAACAATAAATGATTAAAAGTAGGTATTGTAAGATATAAACTTAAGGTTCAAAATACGCGATGTTTGACAAAGCGGATATATATCTTGTACTATTTTTATTCAATAAAAAAAATTTTTTAACTTTGTTTGATTCAAAACTTTAACGCGTTTGGTGCGTAACCTTTTTTAACGATAGCGAAAAACTAAAAACGCAGTTCCTTATATATTTCCATGCCCTACACGATTTTGTCTGGGGAGATTTGATATTTGCAAAAAATGCAAAAAGTTATTACCCTAATGTAGGGCGAAAAACCACTTCTTTCACAAATCGGAAACATACATATCTCTAAAGATCACAATTATTTATCTTGATCCGTAGTAGCGTGAACCATCTGTATACTACTATTCGGTTGGTCATAAAAAAACATTTTTGTTATGCCTTCTCCTACTGACCGCAAATGAAAATTCCGTTTGAAGCTTCATGCCTTTAGCCATAAAAACTTCTTTTGTCATGTCTTCTTCTCACACGGATCAAGAATAATCCGTAATACTGTTTTTGTATTAAACTCGTATTACCATTTTTGAGATAATTCGGTCACCAACGTTTGGCTTAGCAAAGTGATGGTCCTCACGCGCTGTATGGCATGTTACAGCGTCGTGTTAGAACCATTTCTCCTTTAAATAATGTTCAATAACATGATAAATAAAAAAATCAATTGATCGTCCATTGGCTCTACTTCTTCTACCAGTTGGATTTTATATGAATGTAGGCCAAGGTCTTTCCTCAGCATTTGCAGAGACGAGTTCCAGAGAATGAAGTCGGTTCGATAAATTCGAGTCCCCTGTCATACTAACGTCTACAGCGTCGATGGCTTCTATTAGCTGCTCAGATGCATCATTACATGCACCCTCAACTTCATAAAGGGCTCCATAAGTTTGGCGAACAGAACGTGCATTTTGAAAATAAATTTGCATGATTTGTAAACTTTGTTCTTGTTTAGTTTTTACATAGTGATTTTGCAAAGTATACTAAAAGAAAGTCTATTACACTTCATTAGTATGACAGCTAGATTTACACTTATACCTATCAGAAGTTCTATATGTCAAGAAAATACCCCATGCATAAGTTATTTTCAATTGTTTGCTAATGTTACATCTGATATACTATAAAAATTTAACCATTGTAGTATAACTACAATGAATATTGCTTAATTTTTCTATCTATATGATTTATTACCGATTCGCTCTCCTGAGAAGTAATTGAAAAATACATACCTGTAAAGTAAATTAAAAAAAATCACTATTTTAGTCTGCGCATCCTCAACTGCCTGGTGTACGGACCATTATTTGATACAGGTAAAAAGTTAACTATTGAAGTGCGTGGGCAGCGCCTCGGCACTTTTAACTTATTTTATTCGAAATAGCCTGATCATTAGGGCGAATTAATTAGTTCGCGTCAAAAAAAAAAAAAAACAACCTGTTAACCGTATATCAGTATTGGAATGTACGAAGAACTCTTAGAAAATTTCACTAAGAAACTATATATCTAAAATCAATTCCTAGTTCGCGCTGAGAAGCTTGAAGAATTCAGGTAGAGATTTTTTTTTTAGCAACGAGCAAATATTCTGAAAAATTATTTTTAAAAACTTAATTTCTGTATGCCAAATCTCAGAGGCCATAACTTTTTAACCAATACATAGATTTGCTTCTGTAATACCTCATTTAGTTCGTTGGGAAGTCAGTTTTACGCAGAAGGTCTGTAAAAATATATATCTGAAGTTTTCGGTTTGTGCTCATTTAAAAACAAAAAAAATCTCTATCTGAAATCTTCATGCTTCCCAACGCGAGCTAGGAATTGATTTTAGACACAAAGTTTATTGGTGAAATTTTCTTAAAAATCATCGTAGATTCCGATTTTGGTTACGATTTGTGCAAATAAAAAAATTGGCCCACCTTACTGTTCATATCTCTAGTTGAACAGCAATATACTGTGGAATTTTGACAGTTGTAACCGTTTGTTTTAAAAAGGGTGTGGAACAGCCCATTTCCACCCTTACTGTAATTCATACTGCAAGCCCTTTTAATTTTCAAGTTGAATGGGCGGTGCCACGCCCCTTTATTCAAGCACAACCAAATATAGCCTGGGACTATCAACAGGTCAACAGTACCACTTGGTAAGATTTTCGTATCAATCGATCTATTAGAAAAGCCGTTAGAGCGATTTTTGAAAAGAGGGCATGGCACCGCCCACTTCCTCCCTGGATGTAATTTATACTGCTCCATCAACATATGTAACAAATCTCATCTTCATACCTCTGATAGTTCATGAAATAAAGCCTTTTTAATTTTCAAGTTGTATGGGCGGTGCCACGCCCCTTTATCCAATTACAACCAAATGAAGTCAGGAACTATCTACAGGTCAACAGTACGTCATGGTAAAATTTTTGTATTAATCGACCTATTATAAAAGCCGTTAGAGCGATTTTTGAAAAGGGGGCGTGGCACCGCCCACTTCCATCCTGGCTGTAATTAATACTGCTCCAACAACATATATACCAAATCTCACCTTCATACCTCTGATAGTTCATGAAATATAGCCTTTTTAATTTTCAAGTTGTATGGGCGGTGCCACGCCCCTTTATCCAATTACAACCAAATGTAGTCAGGAGCTATCTACAGGTCAACAGTACCTCATGGTAATTTTTGTATCAATCGGTCTATTAGAAAAGCCGTCTGAGCGATATTTGAAAAAAGGGGCGTGGAGCCGCCCCTTTAAGATATCTTATGCTATATATTATACTTATACTATAAAAAAATATTTATTTATTATTATTATTGCAATGTGGTTGCTAACATTAATAGAAAATTCATGTGCGTTTCAGGACTAAAAATAAAATTGTACTGCTCATAGAAAATATACATATTAAGTATTGAAATTATTTAGTTTTTTCAACACAAACGACATTTCGTCGTCCCGAAGTTATCTTCACGTATCTCCAGAAAATTTTTTTGTTGGAAATTGGTTCTAAAATTTCAAAACTTAATACAAAAAAAGTTGTGTGAAAAAAGTATTCCAATATTTTTGTCAAAAGTAGTGCTTGAAATTCTACATATATTAGTGTAAAAAAACCAAAGCCATGGAAACTATTTTCCGAGTTATAGCTATTTTTACATTAAATTATTTTGTCACATTTTGTTGTATACGCCACTTTTTGGGAAATATTTATTTTTTTATGGCACATACGTGAAAATAACATGAAAACCCGCGTTCATATGTTTTTACTCCGAAATTATCTACACGTATATCCACTATACATTCAGTAAGTTGCAAATAGGCAATTGATCAATAACAACGTGAACCATTTGCGCATTCTGTACAACGTGGTACTAAATTTTACCGAAATGGGTTATAAAGTCATTAGAATTGAAATATATATGTATCGTCACCTGGAATGTAAAAAAAAGCGAAACCCTCATTTTCATAATTTTAGAGGAGAAGCAAAAAACTTTATAACATGAAAAGTATTAAATTTTTGGACACAATATATTAAAATATTTTTGGAAAATATTTTTGTTTTAGAATTTCTGAAGTTGTGTGTGTTAGTCTTTTTTGATTGTTTATGCAATAAAACCGTTATTTTTGGACCTTTGACGGGACGTGTAGAATCGCCTAGTATGCCATATTCAATCAAAAAAAGAATTTTTATTTTTTTGAATTTACGGTTTTTGCATTTCCATTGACGGTATGTCGAATTGTTAATTGTTTGTTTCGAAAATTTGATTGATAACACACTGCTACAGTATGGAAAAAAATTAGGGAAATTGGAGGAGTGACATGTTGTAAGTGTGATTAAGAACAACATGTATCTGTAACCCATATTTCGATAACACCCTCAAAAACCTGAATTACTTGTAAAAACCGGGTCTCCACTTCATGGCTTATAACTCAGTCAATTTTTAACCGTGTTTAGTTGCTTTAATGGTCTGAAAAGAAGAAAAGACTACTGTCTTTCAAACGGTGTATATATTTAAATAAATAACTTGTCATATATGTCTGTGTTTGCCTTGAAACCGCAAACTTGTAGGATTTGAAAGTGACGTTCTTCGAAAAACTTCAATAATTTAACCACTGTGTAAACAATTTTATGGGCAAATATGCGTTGTACTCGTAAATGAATGCAATTTCTTAATAAAATAATAAACATTAGAGAATCCTAATCAAATATAGAATAAAAACTTCTTCTAACTTAAAAAATAGTGAAAAATCCAACAAGTTTGCGGTATCGAGGCAAAAACAGACATATACGACAAGTTATCTATATAATTATATGTATTGTTGCAAAGGCCGAGTCTTTTCTTTCCAAAACCATTAAGAAATCTAATTTTGGTTAGGAATTGACTGAGTTATAAGCCTTCAAGTGAGGAAAGAAATGAAGAGTCGGTATTTTTACCCGTAAGTCAGGATTTTTGTAGTTTAGGGAACTTTGGTATTCAGGTTATTGTTGTACTCAATATGACATACAACATGCACTAGTTTACGTTCTAAGTTCTCATTGACTGTAGCACGGTGTAATTTATTTTTCAAAATATGTCACATTTTTCTGGCACATACGTGAAGATAACTTATTTTTTTTTTTTTTATAATTCGAAATTTTCATATATTTTTTATTGTATATTCACAACAGTGGTTCATACGGCATCATAATGCAAAAATTTTTTCCCAAAAGTGGATATACAATAAAACGGCTGATCAATATCTCAGAAACTATAAGAGGTAAGGACCTGGGGATTAAACAGATCGATAGATCTAACAAATTTATTCAAGGAAATGATCTTATCTCAATTTTTTTGATTTTGTGATATACGTGAAGATAACTTCGGAACGACGATTTGACTTCATGACATGCTTCTTTTGGTTTCATATTTACTTATATTGCTTTTATTTATTTGTAGTTTGGTTGATATCTGCATGAGATTTAAACCAATTTGTAGTGATTTCCAAAATAGCTAATTTATAGCTAGGGTTTTTATCAACCGATTATTTTATTTACTACAGGGTTTTTAGTCGATCTTACTGTGTATTATATCAATTTACGTTAGTGTATCGTATCATGCATCAAATTCGGCTAAAGATCAGAATTTTTTTTTTTTTATTTGTTAAAATAAATTTTAAAAGTATCCGAAGGAAAAACTCGGTTAAACCGGTTATTCGAAAATGGCACTTTTGCAAAAACCGGCATACGGTTTTAAATAAAAAAAACCGGTTTACCGTTTTTCGGTTTCGGTTTTGAACACCCTACTTGTAAGTGACCGAATGTCCAATATCCGCATTAAGGTGAAATATTTTGACAACACTCTGATTTGTGTACACTCCCCGACGGAAGACATGAGTGCCTAAGGGGAATATTTGACCGTTGTCCTGCCCATGATATTAAAATTATTCTGGAAGATTTTAAGGGTAAAATAGGAAGGAAAGATGTTCCTGGTTCAGAAGGTGGAAAATTCGGTCGACTCTACAAAACCTTTGAAAACGCATTCAGACTAGTTAGCTTTGCTTCGGCAAGAAACATGGTACCAGATTACCACATGAAGTTATCCCCTGATCAAAGGACAAGAAACGAGTTTGATCACGTGGCAATCGATGAAAGGCATATCTCGAGCTTTATAGACGTGTGAGTGATGTGCGATGCAAATATTGACTCGGATCACCACCTAGTTGATAAAGTATTGCTGGATCAGGCTTAAGGAGAGAATGCCCGGGGATTGGAGTCTCAGTCTGTAATGTCACATATACAAGAAAGAAGATCGTAGTGAATATAAGAACAACCGTGGAATAATCCTATTACTAATTGCTTACAAGGTCTTTTCAAGCATATTGTGTGAATGTCTAAAGCCAATTGTAGAAAAACTAATTGGACCGTATCAGTGCGGTTTAGACCCGATAAATCCACGACGGATCAAATAGTCACCTTACGACAAATCCTGGAAAAAAAACTCATGAAAAGCAGATCGACAGCTACCACCTCTTTGTCGACTACAAAGCTGCCTTCGACTCTCCGATAAGGAATAGGCTATATGAGGCCATGTCTGTTTTTGTTGTTCCTGTAAAGCTAATTCGACTTTGCAGATGGAAAACACTAAATCCTCGGTTAAGATTGTTAAGAATCACTCTGAACCATTGAACACAGAAAGAGATCTCAGGCAGGGTGATAGCCTGGCATGTGCACTATTTAATACAGTTATGGACAAGGTGATGAGAAACCCTGTGGTCAACATGCCTATCAACATATTCCACAAGAGCCACATGCCACTAGCCTATGCCGATGATATTGACATCATTGGTCGAAATCTGCGGGATGCTACTGCAGTTTTCTCGTCACTAGACAAGGAGTCGGCAAAAATAGGTTAAGCGGTCAACGAGGACAAAACAAAAATAATGATTTTGACGAACAAAGAAGTCCTCTCGATGGGAAAGCACCGTGAATGTTGACAATTATTTTTTTGAGGTAGTAGATGAATTTACCTACCTTGGATCTTCCGTCAACAAGAAAAATAATGTCAGCCTAGGAATTAAGCGGAGAATAGTGCTAGTCAATAGATGTTTTTCTGGACATGTTAACGACAACGGACATACAAACCCTGGCAGTGTTCGAGAGAAAAGTAATCTGAAAAATGTGTGGACTTATCTGTATCGACGGCAAGTTTCGCCATCGGATGAGCTGTACCAAGATATCGACGTAGCTAAAAGAGTCAGAATACAACGACTACGATGGCTGGGACATATTGCCAGGATGGATGTAAATGCGCCAGCGAGAATGGTGTTTGAAGGCGAACCTGAAGGACGGCGCAGAGCAGGGAGACTGAAATTTCGTTGGAAGTACCAAGTGCTTGGCGACATGCCACCATCTGGTGGAACTAACTGGTGAAGGCACGCAAAAGACCCAGGCGTGTGGAATTCTTTAATACTTTAAGCCTCAAATTTATAAACCACGTTCGTAAGTTGTAATAGGCCACTTAAGTAAGTAATATACCGCTCCGCATTAATTGTAATAGCATTAACTCTTTGATATTTATTAAAGTACTAGTGGACCCGGCAATGCTTCGCGATTGCGGACTTGACGTTTACTTATAATATGTTTGGCCTACTTACTTAAAGGACCGAGAATAAAAAAATCCGTCAGAACATTCATATCTATAGCGCCAAGTACTACCTGTATACAAATACAACCTTAGATCGGAAATGATATATCCGCCTTCATATTCCGGCTGACCGAAAATAAATATTATATCGGTATATTCATGTCTGCACTGCCGAGAACTATAAAGCCTCATGTACACTACTGACATCAATGTCAATGTTTTCTTTCTAAATGTGTCAGCATCATGTAAATAAGATTGTTTTGTCAAAGTTTACCGACATATTGCCAAAATTTTGTATAACACCAACTGACGCCGTGTAAATAGTCCTTAAACTTTAATGACACAATTCTGAAAAAAAACTTGTCAATAAATTTACTTTTTAGTAAAATAAATTGAATTTTTTAGTACAATAAATTGTACTTTTTTGGTATCGTTATTATCCGTGTATCAAATATCACCGGTCTAGGAATAAAATACAGTTTTCCCACAACTGATTGAGAATATCAATTTCGTCTGCAAATTTGAACATGAAGTCCCAAGTACTATCAGTGTTCCAAATTGTATCTCTCTGGAGCAAAAATACAGTTTGGTCACGCCCCCTCGGCCCACTGATGCTTTTTACATATTCATATCCGTGTTATCATGTACTATCTGTGTATCTTATTTTATATCTCTAGGGCTAAAATACAGTTTTGCAGTTTTGTTTCACAGTTTTGCGTGCATATCCATATCCGTGTTGTTGAGTACTATTTGTGTATCTAATTTTATATCTCTAGGGCTAAAATACAGTTTTGACACGCCCACTCCTCCCACTGATCCAAAATTTAAATTTCGTCTGCATATTCATATTCGTGTAGCCGAGTACTATCTGTGTACCAAATTGTATTTCTCTAGGGGTAAAATATAGTTTCGCCACACCTCTTCCCCCTATTGATCCAAAAATAAAATATCGTCGGCAAATTCATATTCGTTTTGCCTGTATATTAAATTTTGTCTCCCTAGCTCTAAACATATATTATTCACGCCCACTGGTCCATAATTATAATTTCGTATGCATATTCAAATTCGCAATGTCGAGTACTATGTGGGTATCAAATTTTATCTCCCTAGCTCTTAAAGTACGTTTTGCCACGCCCACTCCGCCCACTGATCCAAAATTTTAATTTCGTCTGCATATTCATTTTCGTCTAGCCGAGAAATATCTGTGCACTAAATTTTATCTTCCTAGCTCTAAAATATGGTTTGCCACGCCCACTCCGCCCACTGACCCAAAATTTAAATTTCGTCTGCATATTCATATTCGCCTAGCCGAGTAATATCTGTGTACCAAATTGTATCTTCCTAGCTCTAAAAATATGTTTTGCCACGCCCACTACGCCCACTACGCCCACTGGCTTAAAATTAAAATTTTGTCCGCATATTCATAATTGTGTTGCCGAGTACTATCTGTGTACCAAGTTTAATCTTCCTAGCTCTAAAAATATGTTTTGCCACGCCCAATCCGCCCACTGGTCCAAAATTAAAATTTTGTTCGCATATTCATATTCGTGTTGCCGAGTACTATCTGTGTATCATATTTTAATACCCTAGCTCTAAAAAAAAGTTTTGCCACGCCCACACTGCCCAAATGTCAAAAATCTAAAAAAATGTATAGCCTACTGCAATTTCCATATACTACACTATCTGTCTTCCAAATTTCAGCCGTTTAGGCGTGATTGAGCAACAAACCTACAAACAAACAAACAGACAGACATTCACATTTATAATATTAATAGGATGCCGCTTGCTAACAAAACTGCCCATACAGTAATCTTGGCTGAATTCCAACTTTTTGTTTTTCTTAAACCTTCGCGTAGCAATTATGAATTATGAACCTGCTGAAGAAAATATAAAATTTGATCCAGTCGTTTTCAAGCATCCAAACAAAGCACGATCCATTTATATATATATATAGACACAAAAAATTATATATATGTGTTCCTCTAACTCCCATTGGAGCATAGGGCGTCACACACACAAAAAATTGCACACCTAAATATTTTTTCATTAGTTTTCTTCATTACATTCAATCACGTCCGCTTCTCGTTTCTACATAGTATTTCTACGAAACAGTAACCACAAAAAATTGAGTTTTTTCATTTGTCATATCATAGTTTTACAATCCTACATCTTACATACACCGATTTTGCTCTTTTTTTCATATTTACCACTTGCCTGTTATCCGGAAGCAAACAATATTCCATTAACTTAATGCCATTTACAATGAAACAGGTAGTAAGGCAATTGGCTCTATAAGCCAGAAAGTTAATTCATTTCTTAAATGTGCCTGATGATATTACTTCGCATAAATTAGAAAACTGAGATTACTCTTAGGCAAATAAAAATACTAATGGATACGAATATTTCTTTGCTTTCCATTAGCTGCATTCAGTTTACTTAATAAATATACCATGATTCCGAAACAACATTAAGGTAAATGTGTTTGCTTGTAGTTGAGTTCGTAATGGAAGTAATTAGATTTAATAGGAACTAGCTGAAAATTCTATAGATGAAAAAAATTTTATGCAAATAGATAAGTTGGTGGATATATCGGTATATTAGTAAGTTAAATAGATCCTTCTTATATATTAACAGGTCAGTTGATCGATAACACTGTTCGACAAGGGTTTTTTTTCTTGTGTTTCTAAGAGTTTTTGACATGGGAAATTCAAATACGTAATCAGAATTTTGCTATCAGGCATAGTATTTTGGCTATTTGCAAATAAGTTTTGTTTTCCGTTAAAATTTTTATGTAGGCGATTGTTTAAAAATTTAGTAGAAACAGGTGGCAACATCAGCAACATGCCTTTTCGGCTACAATTATTCTATTTTATAATCACCTTATTCTCTTTTTAATATTCTACGTAACATTGGGATGTAACATGTCCTTGAAAGTAAATTTTGTGCCCTCTTATTTGGATTTCTTGTATGAATGCTGCAGCGACATGTCCGATGAATAGTGTAAAAGGTTCCACTAAAATATTCTAACTTTAGAAAAGCGTTACGAAGGCAAATATATGCCTACTATATTCGTTGACTGCTCCAGGAACATTTTAGGAGACTGCAAGGATATTCATCATTAAATAAATAAAAAACTTTGTTAACTAATAGAAAATACATTTGTTCTTCTTATTTTTTATGTTTTAAGCTCTACTAGTATCGGTTATTGTATTTAGAAAAGATTCTGTTGGGTCAAAGCAAGTTTTCATTACATTTATGCAAAATGTATTTTAATGCAACATAAAGAAAGCTGGAAAAATTTAAATTCAAATAACTAAAAAACTGTGCCTGATAAAAAAATCTGAAAACATATTTGAAATCATGATATTAATAACCATAGGAATCACAATTCAGATACCTAGAAAAATATTCCCTCAATGCTCCTGGAACATTTCAAGACACTGCAAGGATATGCAGCATAAAATAATTTATAGAAAATACATATTTTTCATGTTTTAAGCAGTATCGCTTATTGTATTTAGAAAAGATTCGGTTGGATCAGATAAAGTTTTCATAACATTTATGCTAAACTAGCTGACCCGGCAAACGTTGTTCTGTCATACCCGGCAAACTTCGTTGCGCTCCTAAGGTAATGCCTTCATATAAGCTCCAGGGTAATAGTAAACAATGTTTTACTATTTGTTTTCCAGAGTAAAAATACAAACAATGAAAACGATTTGCCAACACGCAAATAGGCAACGTACAGCTGACCTTGTAAAAGGAGGGAAATTCGATATTGATCCCACAAACTTCCAGAGATTGGCTTTGCGATTTATTGATTGTCATCGCAAAAGCCAATCGAATGGGGAGTTGAATTCGCTTGAATTTGGAAGGGAAGATCGGTCAGAATTATAGGAATTCGTGGGATAAAGACTTCCTCTCCTTAAAATTGTCCTTGATGACCGTCGCTTTAACCCTGCTATTATGTTGGGGTCATTTGATGACCCAAATCGAATTTAACGTTATCTTATTTCTAACTGGTAGGATATTTTTGAAAGTTCTTAATGCTCAGTGCATAATTTTTTGAAATACATCGAATTCAATTAATGTTTGCAACATTTTAGACTTCGATCTGTTTTTATTGCAAGTATACACACATATTATGTTGGGGTCATATTATGACCCCATACATATTTTTCATGACTGATAATAAATATATATTGTTATTTGTCTATGTTACATATTTTTTTTTAGTTTTTCACTTATTTTTGAACAGCGCAAGGAACTTACACCCATTAACAGCCTCTCTCGTACCTTTTTTAGAGAGCAATCATGTCTATGGTGCGATTTGCCAATATTTCTCGAGTACTAACATTTGACGATAGGCAACGAAAAAGATCAGAACAAAGGGGGGAAAAACTTGCTCCTCTTCGCAATCTTTATGAGCAATGGACTCAAAACTTGCAACTGCTTTACGTTCGAAATGCTAGTAGAAAACTCGACGAATATCTCATTCCTTTCCGAGGTAGATGCCCTTTCAAAGAATATATGCTAAATAATGCATGAATGCATGGATAGAAGATAATTCTGACACAGTGTTTAGTTTGCAGTTACAAATTTACTTGGGCAAATACTATACTGAATACTACAACTCGACAAAAGGCGAAGTCGATACACTGGACCAAATGGTTCGAACATATTCGTGCAAAAGAAAAAGCAATCGGTGGCCATCTGCTCCATACTGTAACTTACTAGATATTTCTGCTTTCAATGCTTTTATAATGTGGCTCGAAATTAATCCTAAATGGCAAGAACATAAACTGCACAATAGGCGCATATTTTAGAGAATATCAGCGAAGCCTTAGCCAAAGAACATATCAAAAGACGTAATCAACTTTCTCGCGCAGAAGCCTTTGCATCGTAAGTACAAAAATTTCGACCAGAGCACAGTGCATCGCCATCTGCGCATTCGAACGGAAAATGTGCAAATTTTGCCCGTCGAAGAAGAAAACCACTAACAAAATTTCAGTCAGGAAAACCTACTTACATATACCCTCACCCTCAGTAGAACATACAATTTTCTAGTATATTGATATTACATAAAGTGGGCGGCATATTTGTATGGGAGTACAAGATGAGGCTTGTCTAGCCTTTCAGTTTTTTTCCAAAACTTTATTCTGCAAGAGCTTTACTAAATACAGAATTTTGGCACGATCACGTTAGGTGTATTGATATAATAACTCGATTTCTAAAGTGGGTATATTCGATTAGAAGGTACCAGAAGAATCTTGGCTAGACTTTCAGATTTTTTCTCCAAAACTTAATTCCGATTTTGCTTTACTAAATAAAGAATTGGGACACGATCGCGTTGGGTGTATTAATCGATTGCTAATGTGGGCTGAGTGGTACATTTGCATGGACGGTACCAGAAGGGGTGTGACTAGGCTTCCAGATTTTTTATTCAAAACTTGGTTTAGCTTGGCTCAATACAGAATTTGGGCACGATAGCGTTGGTTTTATTAATAATATTAATTGATTACTAACGTGGGTGGTACCAAATGGTTATGGGACCAGGTACCAGAAGGGGCGTGCCTAGGCCTCCAATGTGTTCTCCAAAACTTTATCCTGCTATAGCTTTACTAAATACAGACTTTGTCCACGATCGCGTTATGTGTATTAATATTATTACTCCATTTCTAAAGAGGGCGGAGCGGTATATTTGTATGGGAGGTACCAGAAGGGGCGCGGTCATGTAGCTCATGTACAATACTGTAAGTAGATTTAGGGAAATATTAATCCATGCATAGTTTCAAAACAATTTGTTGCGTCTTTCGAAAGTTATCGTGGGTACCAGAAGGACAGACACCTACTACGAGTAGAGTGAGGATATAACAAATACCTTTACTGAGTGTATAACATGAATAAAACTTGTTTGTCCATCACACCGACCCACAATTTCTCTAACGACAGCTTTTTGTTATGATCACAAGCTTCAAACATTTTTTTTTAAACTATAGAAATTAAAATTTTCTCAATAAATCTATATGGGGTCATAATATGACCCCAACATAACGTGTGTGATTTTTTTCTAGCATAGTAGCAGGGTTAATCACATTAATCATCAGTACCGCGTACCGTTGCACAATTTCGTATGATTTAGATTCCGCAACATGCTTATGATCCATTCCACCTTTAGCTGTAAATTATGCGGCGGAGTTCCTGGCACATCTAGAGAGTTCAAAAATTCTGTCGGATAGTTGGTCAACGAATTTGTATGAATGCAGTTCTCCATCGATTTGACTTTGAATAGTAACATTGAAGCTATCGACGTCCTTATTCTACGCTTTTGGTATGACCCGTTTACTAATCCAATCTAGATTTTTATAGTTTTGTGTAATGCCGGGGAAAACTTTGGTGATGAGTTCCTCCTTCGACGATGTAAGCTCGCAAAAATTAGCTGGGAACGTCATCAATCTAGTAGAAACATCAATAGCGTTTTGTAACGTGACTCTCAATCTCTCAACTTCTTGACATGCCGTCATGAAAACGATGATTTCAGGCATGAATTAATTTCATAAGCAGTAGTAGGGATGACGGGAAGAGTTTGAAGAAAATCTCCTGGCAGCAATATCCTAGTCCCATCGTGCGTTCATCCCAAATGATAATTTTGCATTAAAAAGATTCATCGGCAGCTTCAAAGCGGAAAGTGCAGTTTAACAATGTGGCAGCAATGCCAGAGGATGCAACAGCAAACGCAAATTGCGATCTTGACCGAATTGTTGCCAGAATCAAAGAAATGAAGAATGTCTTTCCGGTCCCACCGGCAGTATCGATAAAGTAAATGCCTCCCGTTCCACCGTCAACAACCTTCATCGGCGAATAGTACACGTTCGTTTGCTCGGCATTCAACGGCGGCACATTTGTTCGGACTCTTTCAGTCAGCTGATCTCGAACAAAGTCTTTATCTCGTTGCAATTCCCGATAGCGCTGGTATTCCCAATTTCGACAGTAGACTACCGCACATGAGTACACACATGTCATCGATTAGACATGATTAATTTTTTTTTTTTTTTTTTTTTTGGTTTATTTTGAAATAATTCCTTATGCTTCAACTAAAAATAAACAAATAGTAGATACCATACCATAAATAATACACAGTCCCATAGTCGGGCTCTCAAGTATTAATACTATACATACATACATTATTTTAAATTGAATATTATTGTTATTATGTAGTAATATATATGTACAATAATTATAGATTTACGTAAAGAAAATAGAAAAAAACTTTACTCTTTTATTTTCGGCAAAGATAAAATGTAAGCTATGGTTAGGGGGTAAAAAAGAAAAGTTATTGGTTGAGCCACCAAAATTTTGAAGTATCCATGTTAGGAATGATGTTTTTATCTCCTCTGTATATAGATGTATTAAACCTTGTATTTTCTGATGTTAATCGATTACAGTGAATTGTTTTGATATTGGCTCGTCTATAAATGTGGTAAAATATAGGAATGCCGTTGTGGTCTTGCATATATCCTTCTTTATCAAGATATACAAATGCTTCAGGTGGTATATAACCTGTTAATAGCGTGCTCATTATATATATGTCGCAGGTATAATACGGTGCAAAAATTAGACTGTTCTCTTTACAATCGAAGCTTTTCATAATGTGTCTTCGAATCAGATGGATAATAAAATTGTCGATTCTACTAACTTTAGCATAATTATATAATTTCTGATTTGATATTTTTTTTGTAAATTGACTATCTGTAGATCTGTAGAATGATGTGGATGCTCTCAAACATTTTCTTTCGAAGACTCGCAGTTTCTCCATATAAGAAGGCGAAATATTATACCACATTTGGCATCCGTAAGTTAAGATAGGCCGTATTAGAGCCTGATACAACAAAATTTTCACCCTGGGTTTTAGATGTTTCGAGAAAAAAAGTCGTTTATGTAAATAAAATGCCTTCCTAGCCTTTAAAATCTGTATATCGATGTGTTTATTAAAGTATAAAAATTTGTCTAGGTTAATGCCTAGGTATTTAACAATTTGTTTGTTTTCTATTGTTATATTTAGCAATATGTCAAAAACGCCTTTTTTCGAAAAAGAATTTTTTTATTGTTGAATATGATTCTTTGGGGGCTCAGAAACAATTTTTATTCCACAAGTTTTTCAAACTTGGCTTTTCTGCAAAAGTACCGTTATTTATAGGTTACTCACGGTAATCGCTTATTTGACCCTTAAAACCTGAAAATTTCATTTGACAATGTTCTGCAATTTTGTCTAAAAATCTTAGATCATAATTTTTGTTGAATGTGTCAACTGTGAAAAATCTCAAATAACGGTACATTTTCATACTTTTTTAATAAAAATGTAAATCGCGCCATCTTGCGGCAACATTTTTCAACATTTTTTGAAATATAAAACAAGCTTAGCTCAGAACGCGTCCACAGAGGTATCAGTGATAAAAATCGGGAGTAAAGTACAAAAATATAGACTAAAGTGTTTAAAAGTAGACGGACTTTTTTTTAAAAAATTAGTTGTATTTCAAAATATAACACAGTTTAACCATTTTCGTTGGCTTAAAAGAAATGATTGCAGGTTATAGAATGGTCAATAATAGTAAAATGTTTATATTTAAGTGAAATACATCAACGATTTTTTTATACTGAAAAATAGGCAAATATAAATTGCACTCTTTATTTTACATTATTCAATTCTATAAAGAAATATAATCTGCAAATTTTTGAGTGCTTTTTTAAAGAATTTTTTTTTTGTTATTTAAATGGTTAAAATTCAGTATAGGAGTGTAAATTTTTTAACTTTTCTTTTAGTTCAGCATCCAAATCAATAGTTTTTGTTTGCCATATTTTTTCTCCATGATATTTGTAATGTTTGCTTCTCAAAATTTTTATTTGTTTTTTAAGAATTTTTATTCTGTGTCTTTGATGTCTGATAATTGTGTAAGTAAGTCACACAATTCAATAGGTTCATCTATCTGATCTATATTTTGAAACAGAATTTTACTATCTGATCGTCGTTTATTTATTTGTTGATTTCTTTCTATATTTTCCAATCTTATCATTCGTTCTCTAGCATTCCACCTTGCATTTTCATGAGTTGTATCAAAGAGTAAACCAAGTAGAGTTGTATCAAAGAGTACTAGTGACTTTACCTTTCTCATTATACCATGTATAATAAACGAGTACTTTCTTAATTTTCATTGAAATTGTGAAATTTGCAAGAAAGAGGGTCAATTGTTTTTTAAATGGCACAAATACGGCTAAAGATTTTTGTCCAAAATTGCACATACTTCGAAAAAACTTCAGTATCTAAAATTCCACCAAGGCGCTTCACGTCACAAAGCTTAGTTTGGACGTTATTAGTTGAGGAAGGTAAAAAAGCTAAAAATTTTGGATTTTTTCCATTTTTCTTCAAGTTTTTTCAATTTTTTTTCCAAACGAAACATTGTACTGCAAAGCGCCTTGGTAGAATTTAAGATTTTAAGGTTCTAAACGAGAAATAGAAAATTTTGGCAAAAAATCTTTAGCCGTTTTTGTGCCATTTTAAATGAAAAAGTCGTAAATCTACCTTTACCACTTATTATTATAATAATTTTTTTTCTCTCAGTGTACGAATGAAATATTCATCTTAAATGAAAGGCTACTAACCCAGTTTATTGTAAAAAATTAAAAATTCCAGTTTTTCGAATATTAATAAAATTACAGGAAAAAATTCGTAATCAGTTGAAAAATCAATGACAACAAGAACACCCTATAATTCACATATCATGTAATTGAGGGTCACCCTAATGAGCATTTCAGATAGCCGAATGTATGCCCAAATCAGTACATATAATTTGGTACATATATCCTTAAATTAGAAAAGCACTTTTTTTGACATATTGCTAGTTATATTACTTTTAGATGTTATACCAAAATTTTTCCAATTTTTTTTTATGTCACTGTTACATTTTCCAACAGGAGGACGGAACAGTATAGTCTCACATTTATTAAAATTGATCTTCATCATCCAATCAGCTGCATATGTTTCAATTATGTTAAAATATAATTGGAGCTTGTCGTTTATCTTTCTTATTTTATTATCAGCATGAAATATTATAATATCGTCGGCAAAACCAATGATATTATCAACTTTTGTAAGTAGATCGTGTATAAAGATATTAAATAGAATTGGAGAATTTACAGTTCCTTGTTGTAAACCATTAACTATAAGGAATTTTTTAGAACTTTCCTGTTTTTTGTCACATACTACAAAAGTTTTATTATTAAGCATATTATGAATTAGGATAGTCATGTGCATTGGGAAATTATATTTTAGAAGTTTATAGATCAGTCCTGGAATCCAGATACTATCAAATGCTTTTTCAAAATCAATGAGGCATGCACCTGTGCATAAATATTTGTTTAAATTCCAGTTAATTCCTGAAAGAAGTTGATGAATTGCATGAATCGTTGAATGTCTATATTTAAACCGAACTGTTTATCACTTATTAGATCATATTTTTCACAATGTTTCAGAATGTTTTTATTGATACAAACCTCAAATACTTTACTAATATTCGGTAATAAGCTTATAGATCGTAAATTATCCGGTTTACTACAATCTTTATCTTTTTTAGGTAACACTACCACTTTTGCGGTTTTCCATGATCGAGGGAAATATGAATTGTTCAGCATATTATTGAATAGCGTACAATAAGCAAAAATCATTGGCTCCGGAATATTTTTTAAAATAATATTGGGTATGTTATCAATTCCTGATGATAGTTTCCCTCTTAAGCTTCGAAAAATGTAATGTAAAGAATGGGTTGTGACAAAATAATCATGTTCTATAGAAACATTTAATTCATTTGCCTTATTTGTACCACTGAATGATACCAAGGTATTATGGGTGTATTCGTATGATGTTTTCGTTTCTATGAAATTCGTGAAGCTATTATGGATATCAACATGTAAATTATTCTCAGGGTCAATTTCTTTAAAGGAATGAACAGATTCTATATATGAACCAATTGTGTTTAATATTTGCGGTTGATCCCTTAGAATAAAGTTGTTATCATTATTATTCGTTTCTATCTCCAATGGATTTATCCCGGCATTTCTTAGTAAGAATTCCTTACTTTGCGGTATTTTCAAAAAGTCAATTTTGAAGTTAGACTTGTTTCTAAACTGCTTTTTTGTTTCTGTAAACATATTGTGAGAATTTTTGGTATCGATATTTTTGAGTTTGTTTTGAAAAAGACTATTCATTGATAGAACGAAATTCTCGTCAATAAGTTTGCGTAATAATTTAAGTTTAGTTTTGTTTAGATTAAGCTCTATCGGACTTACAAAACATTCCATCCTGTTATGTTTTTTGATTCTAGTTACAATTCTACTTTTTTCTTGATGTAATTTTTTTATAACCACATTTACAAATTTCTTCGTGGAATCATAATTTTTAAATTTTGGAACTGATTTTTCTACGGACCGATTTATTAGCTCGTTTAATTTGAGTAAATAATAGTCTATTTCCGAGTTTGAAAGATTTTTGTCGTTGGGGATGTATAAGTCGCCGTTAAGTTCGTTCGTGATATTATTTCTAAACCTTTTCCAGTTGGTCTTTTTATAATTAAAGTGAGAAGTATGTGCATCTTCGTAAAAAGTAAGAGGATTACAGTTTTCGTCGCTTGTAACTATTATCTGTATTGCGTTATGGTCACTATCATAGTCAAGGGTGTTAAGACAGTTGACTGAGTTATTTTCCTTTTGAATGCACAAACGAGAGTCCGCCAAGCAAATATCTAGGTATGATCTACATCGGGGGTAAGATGGTGTGGTCGAGGCATATAAATTACATTTAAAACTTATCTCATTTACAGATAGCCAATTTTGCAGCATATTTCCCTTCGTGTTAGCTGAAGAGTTGCCCCATTCACCATGTTTGGCGTTCAAATCGCCAGCTACTATGTAGTAATTATTCGCATCATCAAGACTTAACGAATGGAATAGTTGGTGAAGTTCATTCTTAAAAAGACTGTTGTTGTTACCCGAAGGGTAGTACACTGACACGATGAATAGCGACTTATTTGAAAAAAAAGGTATTTTTATTATACAAGATTCCAAGTATTTAAATTTGTTTACAGCGTTGTTCGTATATTGTTTATATTTAATATTATTTTTGATCAGAATTGCAGTCCCCCCACCCATGGATGCATTTATTCTATCTTTGCGTACAAAAGAGTAATTTTCAATATGTATTTTGTGTCTGTAATTTAGTTTTGTTTCATTGAGAAGGACTATATCTGGATTATATTTATTGATAAAATTACATAAATCATATCGTCTACTTATACGTATTAATGAATTTACATTAATTTCTATTATATTAAGGTTCTTTACAATTTGTGTCATTTAAGAAGCGATCATAGAAAAGATTGTATCGATTCTCGATGTTTGAATTTGAAGCTGTTTTTGTAAATTTAATATTTCGTTGGATAGATTGTGCATAGAGTTAGTAAATTCTTTTAATGCTAGGTGAATGGGGTTATTGTTATCTCCATTTTGAAGTGTATTATTTTGTAAAATATTGGAATAACTTATATTTGGATTAACTAATATTGGTTGTTTATTATTTCTGTTCTGAGATGCAATTTGTTGTTTGGCTCGTAACTTCTCTCGTAGCTCAACATATTTCTCGCAGCCTTTATACGATGCTGGATGGCCATATTTGTTGCAGAGTACGCAAAAAAGTTTATCTCTTTCATCTTCAGACACTCTTTCTTGGTTACATTTTCCAACATCGTGAGATTCGTTGCATCTTACGCATCTTGCAGGTAAGAAACAATTGGATGCGCTATGGAAAAAACCTTGGCACCTTCTACATTGTGGAATTTCAGGTTTTCGCAGTGCTTCCCAGCGAATACAGCGATGAAGAAGACCGTGTATCTGCTTAAGATCATGAACTGAACTTTCGTTAGTTATTTGGACAAGATATATAGGAAGAATAAGATCATCTTTAATTGATTTTTTTCGTGGTGAATCGTGTCACTTTTATGAATTTCAAATTTTCATTTTCAAATTTACATAATTCGTTGAATATATCATTTGGGTCGTTGTTTGCGCTGAGACCTTTTAGTAAATATGTTTTTGTTTTGATATTCTTTGGAGTGAAAGTGTAAAAGTTAGTCTTTGTTTTCACGAAATATGCTTTTACTCTATCATAATCAGTCATTGAGGACAGAAATAATGATGTTTTTTTATTTTTAAATTCTTTAATTTTAAACTCTTTAATTTTTAGACCATTTTTTAAGAAATCAATTAGTTCATTAGGTTCAACATTAATTGTGTTTAATGGTGGGATTTTTATACCATCACCCGTAGGGATGAAGGTATATATCATTTGATACGACCCAAAAGTGTAACACATAGAAGGAGTCACTTTAGACCCTAGGTTTCTTTGAACCAAATTCGATTCATGACTTTTTAAGTCGTTTGAGCCATGTCCGTCTGTCTGTCTGTCTGTCTGTCTGTCGGGTGGCTGTCCGGCTGGTTCGCACGATAACTTTCGAAAGACGCAACCAAATGTTTCGAAATTTTGCACGAGTTATTATTTTCTCAAAACTACTTACGGTATTGCAAATGGGCTACATGGCCCCGCCCCTTCTGGTACCTCCCATACAAATACATCATTCCGCCCACTTTAGAAATCGAGTAATAATATCAATACACCCTACGGAATCGTCCCCAAATTCTGTATTTAGCAAAGCTATAACAGGATAGAGTTTTGGAAAAAATTTTGAAAGCCTAGCCACGCCCCTTCTGGTACCTCCCATACAAATCTACCTTTCCGCCCACTATAGAGATGGAGAAATAATACCAATAAATTAAACGTGATCGTACCCAAATTCTATTTTGAGTAAAGCTATTACAAGATAAAGTTTTAGAGAAAAAAATTTGAAGTCTATTCACGCCCCATCTGGTACCTCCCATACACATCTGGTACCGCCCACTTTAGAAATCGATTAATATTATTAAAAGACCTAACGCGATCGTGCCCAAATTCTGTATTTTGTTATATTATAACAGGACAAAGTTTTGGAGAAAAAATTGGAAGTCTAGACACGCCCCTTATGGTACCTCCCATACAAATGTACCTTTCCGCCCACTTTTGGGATGTAGTAATAATATCAGTACACCCAACGCAATCGTGCGCAAATTCTGTATTTAGTAAAGCTATAACAGGATAAAGTTATGGAGAATAAATCTGGAGCCTAAACACACCCCTTCACGTACCTCCCATATAAATGTACCACTCCTCCGCCCAATTTCGAAATCGAGTAATAATATCAATAAAATAGAAAATTATTTGTTTTACTGAGGGTAAGGGTAAATGTAAGTCGGGTTGCCCGACTGAAACTTTCTAACTGGTTTTAATTACAAATCGATTATTTTCAATAACTCAAGACATAAACAATATATTATATTGGGTGATGGTATTTATCAGTCAGTTTAACTGACTGAAATTTCTGTACTGGTTTTATTTTTGTTTTGATTATTGGTTTGTCCATTTGAGTGATTTTCTACGCAAGTAGAGTTATTGAGATTAGCGGTTTTTGATGTATTTGGTCTCTCACAACCTTGAACATGTCTTTGAAATTTCTCTAAGTACTCTTGACTGCAGTTATCATTATCGAGTATTTCGTAGTAATTACTTCTTTGTTGTTTCGACATTGTCTCATTTTGTGTTAAGCTGATTCTTCTTCTTTTTCTGTCAATGTTTGTTGTTTCTTCATTTAGAATTGAAGAATTTGAAAAACTTTTGTTCTGTTTAATCACTTTGTTTATTTCCGAGTTTTGAGCATTAAGCTCACTCATTTTTTAAGAACTTGTTTTTAAGAGTCTATTTCTCTTTTTTGTTGTTGTTGTTGTTTTCACTTTAAATAAGATGTATAACACGTAATTCGAAAGAAAGTACGAAAATAATGAGTACGTTCCGATAGACGTCCGTTCACCATGCCCGTCACGATTGAACTCCTTAGACATGATTAATTTCAAGATCGAAACTCTGTGCAAAATGTCGTCAGCCATCTCTTCCATCTCTTGTATTTGTCCTACAATGCGCTCGGGTTCGGCAGATGACACGTAGCTTTGATGAGTGCAAAAAATATTTGAATTTTAATCGCTGAGCAGAAATAGTTGTCTCGGCGAGCGTTGAGTCCCTATGCGTATCGTTTTCGAGCAAATCCAAACGTTGGTGAACTTCTCGAAATGTGGCAACTGTTTGAAATGAATAAAATTGAGACGCTCCTTTTCGACATTGACGTACATGTCAACGCAGTGCTTGTGAAATGACGGGCTATATCTTAACAGATGATTCTTAACATCTTGCTGAATTATCAATCGATACGCATAAAAATTCATTGAGCTAACCATTTTATTCGTTTCTTTTCCTGAAATACGAATTCGAACTTAAATATAGAATGAAAAAGAACTTGTAAACAAACCTTCCATTCTATTGACCATCTTTAAATTGAGCTGATAGCCATCTCTCAACAATATCAATGCGAGTTCATTTATAGTGGAAATATAAATTGTCTTGCATGGAATCCAGAGGGTCATTTGTCTGTTCTGATAATGATTTTGAGGTAGTCAGAATGCATTGTATCCAATTTTGTTTTTAACAGTCGGACTAATGCGTTATGCTCAGGCAGAAGATTTTGAATTTGTTTGATTATTTCGCGTTTAATCTTTTAACATAATAAAATTCACAATAATCCTTAATTTTCCAAGTATCATAACGAATTTTCCAACTTTACGTCGACTGAAATTTCCCGAGAAATTTTTTATTTTTCCATTCGAAAAGTAATTTGGGAATAATTATCTGAAATTGTCGTGGAAAAAAAAACTGGAATTTTTTGAATTTTTCGGAATATTTCGAATTTTTCAACAAAAATTTTTTATTCTTCCTTTCGCAAAACCATTCGTAACAATTCCACACAAAAAAAGCAATTTTCGATTTTTCTAATTTTCCGACGTTTTCGGAGGATTTTTCCAAAATTTCTTTCACATAACCTTCTCCTGGCAAAAACGTTTGAGCAAAATCGGCTCAGCCAATCTCAATTGATGAATTACTTTACATTTTTTATACCATTTTTATATATATATACTTACTTACTTAGCTGGTACTTCTATGCAATCCCAGTGGATTATATACCGCACGTAGAATAATATTATAAGCGCCTCGATCTTCTGCGCTTCTTCTCCAGTTAGTCACACCGAGTTCTGTAAGGTTCTCAGTAACCTGGACTTTCCAACGGAGTTTTGGTCGCCCTCTTCTGCGCCGTCCATCGAGTTCATTGTCGAAGACTTTTCGAGCTGGAGCATTTTCGTCCATGCGTACAACATGACCAAGCCAACGCAACCGTTGCACCTTAATGCGTCTGACCACGTCAATGTCAGTGTACAGCTCGTACAGCTCATGATTCATACGACGCCGATACTCTCCGTTAACGATGATGGGCCCATATATTTTAAGGAGTATTGTTCTCTCGAATATCGCCAGAACCGATTCATCCGCTTGTGTCATAACCCAGGATTCTGACCCATACATTAAGACAGGTAGAACCAGTAGCTGGTATAGCTGGAGTTTTGTTCGTCGAGAGAGGGCTCTGTCATTGAATCGCTTGCTTAGTCCGTAGTAGCATTTATTTGCAAGCAGGATTATTATCCGGATTTCTAGGCTGACAGTATTTGCTTTGTTAATGGCGGAGACTAGGTAGACAAAATTATCTACCACCTCGAAATTATAGTTGTCAACGTTCACGCAGTTTCCCAAACGAGTAGATTCTTTGTTCGTTGAAACTAATAACCTCGTTTTGTCCTCGTTCACCGTTAGTCCCATTTTCGCTGATTCCTTTTGTATACCTGAGAAGGCTGCAGTCACATCCCGCAATTTTCGACCGATGATGTCTACGTCATCAGCGTACGCGAGTAGCATGTGGCTTTTGTTGAACATAGTGCCACTCGTGTTTACTGCAGCTTTTCTCATTATCATCTCCATCACAATGTTGAAGAGATCGCACGATAGGCCGTCGCCTTGTTTTAGGCCTCGTCTGGTATAGAATGCCTCCGTAAGGTCCTTGCGCTGGAAAACCAAACTCAGCCATGACTTCAAGTAATTTCTGCCGTATCGGGCTGTCGAAGGCAGCTTTATAGTCGACAAAAAGATGGTACGTGTCGATCTGTTTCTCTTGGGTCTTTTCCAGGATTTGCCGAAGTGTGAAAATCTGGTCAGTTGTTGATTTTCCAGGTCTAAAGCCACACTGATTAGGCCCGATTAGGTTGGATAACACTGGCTTTAGTCTTTCACATAGCACACTCGACAGGACCTTATATGCGATGGGTAAAAGGCTGATCCCGTTGTTGGAGCACACACTTGGATCACCTTTTTTCAGCACAGGACATAATACGCTTACATTCCAATCGTCGGGCATGCACTCTTTAAGCGAAACCGTGCGCAGGAGCTGGTGAATGCTCGTTATCAACTCCTCGCCTCCGGACTTGAAGATCTCTGCGGGCAGACCGTCGGCACCGGCTTCTTTGTTGTTTTTCAGCCGCAATATTGCTCTTCTTACCTCGGCTTGCCTTGGTGGTGGGCAATCTAAGCCGTCGTCGACAATTGGCGTGATAACTTCACGTGCGCAGCCTTCTGGAACCAGCAGTTGCTGGAAGTGTTCTCTCCATATGTACAGCACACTCTGCGTATCCGTGACCAGATTTCCATCACTGTCTTTACAGGTGGGGAGGCCATTACCGTATCCATTTGCTCTTACTTTCTGGTAAAATTTTCGGCCTTACCTCTAACCCTATATCGCTCTATATCCTCGTTCTCCCGTTCCTTCATCTTTCGTTTTTTTTCGCCTAAATAGCTGTCTCGCCCGTGTTAATTTCTCCTTATGCCGTTCCCTAACAGCACTGGTTACAATTGGCTGTAGCGTTGCCCTATAAGCAGCATCCTGTTCCTCAGACGCTATGCGACATTCTTCATCGTATCAGGATTCGTCTGAGCGCCGCTTTTCATATCCTAGCACGGTTGTTGCGGCGGTTGCCATGGAATGCGCAATATGCTGCCACTGTGTATCGGGAACGTCAGAAGTAGAGGCGTTGTGTCGTAAAAGTTGGGAGAGCAGGTTGGAGTAGGCAGTAGCTATCTCTGGGGTTTGCAGCTTCGCGATGTCCAGCTTTCTTTGTGTTTGGTTACGTGCGTTTTTCGCTCTGCTCAATCTTGTGCGAACCTTGGCTGCAACCAGGTAATGATCCGAGCCAATATTAGCACCACGGATCACACGCACGTCCCTGACACTAGATGCATGCCTGCCATAAATTACCACATGATCAATTTGATTTTTGGTGTTTTGATCAGGGGATAGCCAAGTTGCCTAACTATCATGTTCCTTCCCGCTACGAAGCTAACCAGCCTAAACCCGTTGTCTGACGTGTCGGTGTGCAGGCTGAATTTACCGATCGATGTACCAAGAACATCTTCCCTTCCTATTTTTGCATTAAAGTCTCCCAGAACAATTTTAATGTCGTGGCCAGGGCAGCGGTCGAGGACATCCGCCAGTTGGATAGAGGCACCATTTCTGTAAAGAGTTCGGACATTCCAGGTGCATATCCTTAAATCGTGGTCCTTATATCGTTTGCGGGGGTCGTCAACATTTGGGGGGGTTCTTGTTTTATTTATTCTCCGTGTTTTCATAATAAATTTTGTTTAAGGAGGGTGGCTTATTAGGCCACCGCTCCCGATCCTAGTTTCTTGGGGCTGCCAAAGCCACTTGGAGAACCTGTGTTGAGCTTCAGTAACTTCTGTTACCTACTTCCTAAGACGCATCGGTGGTAGCATGCCGATTAGGTTACTCAACGTTTCGCCTTCTAACTCTAGCTAACTTCTAAGCGGTTGCTTTAAAGTCATTGCCCGGTCTAAGACCGGAAGTAGTTAGCTGCTTGAACAGTACCGCAAAGGAATCGATTCTGGTCACTCCCAAGTGAGTGACAATCAGTAACTTTCAGCCTCTGGGCTGATTTATATACATTATATATATATAGATGTATTTTAATGCAACATAAAGAAAGCTAAAACGATTTAAATCCAAATAACTAAAAAAATGTGCCTGATGAAGTAGATCTGAAAACATATTTGAAATCATGATATTAATAACAATAGGAATCACAATTCAGACACCCAGAAAAATTATTTTTTTTTTTTTATAACAATGTAATTTTTTTCTTTGCTTTTCATATTTGTGATATGAGTCAGCTAGGCGCATTTGAACTTATCTTTCCGCATGATAGTCGTATGTTCTAACCTTCCTGTTATGATCGGCCCCACTAGGCGTATGAGAATTTGAATGAATTTGTTACAATATACATATATCATATGTAACGATAACAAAACAACACTAATAACATTTCGTATCACAACTCAAATATTATAAAGTATATAGTAAATTTACGGCTCCACGAAAAGCCCCCCAATGAAATAACCCCCAGGAAATAACCCCCAATGAAATAAACCCCAAAAAATTGGAAATAACACCCAAAAACAGTTAATGAAATAACATCCAAAAATAAATGAAATAAACCCCAAAGCGAAAACGAAACAACCCCCAATATTTGGGAGTTATTTCATATGAAATAACACCCAATGATGAAAATGAAATAACCTCCAATGAAATAAACCCCATCAGCAACAAAAATGAAATTATGCCTAAAATTCATAAAAGTCAGTTTCACCAAGGATTTCATGAAGTCAATATGGACCATCAGCAAAGTCGCAAAATTATTGAAATGAATCGTGTGGATAGTAGATCATTGTAGCCCTGCTCTATTTTTGCAGTTCGGAAGATAATTTGCCTTTTACGTTTGGCTTTTACACAACCACCTCCAGTTTGCACAAGCAAATCAAACTCTCTGCTTTTATTGAATTCTTCCTTTTGAAGAACTCTTACAAATTTAAAAAAAAATTCCATTCTTAGTGTGTGCTAACCGAATTTTGCATTTTGTTGATTTTCTATCCGTCAGTATGAACATAAATGGAAATATCTGTAAACATTCAAAAGATATTCTAATATATTCACAGGCTAAAAGTTTTCTTGTAAAAGGCCTATTTTTATATAATTATATAATTATAACCCCTTAAAGCCAACAACTTTAAAATGAAACAACCCCCGAATAAAAAATGAAATAACACCCAAATTATACACGATATGAAACAATCCCCAAATTTAAAAAATTGGTTGGGTGTTATTTCATTGGAGATTATTTCATAATTTGAAAACCCCAAATGAAGAATGAAATAATTCCCAAAGAAAAATGAAAAATGGCCCAAAAAAGTTGGGAGTTATTTCATATGAAATAACACCCAAAAATGTATGAAAAAAATTTGGGGAATATTTCATTTCTCGTTTGGGCGTTATTTCATTGGGGGGCTTTTCGTGGAGCCTAAATTTACATTTAACAAATCTAACCATATATTTATTTATCAAGTGCTTCTGTAATAAAATACTTAAACATCGTGAACAAAATTTTCTTTTATTTACTTCACTTCATTGTTATAATAACGGCAAACAGCGAATAGGCTCCCTTGCATGCGGCAAAAAATGTATCCAGATTAATGGGGATCATACCTCCGGCCAACCCTACAGAGTTATGCAACGATCTTTCTGTAAATATCATCATATGGCGCTTATACCGTTTCGTCTGTCCAATCCAATTCGATGAAAATGCAGCGTAGTGTAGCTTATCGAATAGCAGGACAACATCACTGCCATAGTAACACGTGGGAAAAAGTTGCATAGCCATGCCCATAATATATAGCACATAATAAATGCGATCAACAATGCTGGTGACGAAAAACAACAGCGCCACCATGGCAACACAGCTGTTGGCTACAGAGACAAAAATCTGCGTAAATGTTGGCCATGATATGATGTTTTTTATAACGCCGAACAAACTGGAAGCAGAAATAAAGATAAGAGAGTATATTAAAGAAAATCATATATTATTTATAGCTAAATTAGTTGTTGTGTTGAAATAGAGACATCGCTGAGAGAAGACATTTTCCTCAATTTTAAATTCTGTGGCCGTAGGGAAAAACTGGGTAAATCGGCTACTGAAATATTTGCTAAAATCTAAAAAAATTATGAAAAACAATTAACTGTGAGTTGTGGGTCTACTCAAAAAATAAAAATGTCAATACTAAATTTTACGTATTAAGCTTATTGTAGCAACTCATATTCCTGCCCTTTAAATCACTGCCCCTTCATATGATTGTGGCATAAAGTCCATCCTTATTGTAGAGTTTTTTTTATCTTAACAGCTACTTCTATTTTATTTACTGTTGCTGTGGTAACAGCTCAGCCCGTAAATATATATAAGATACCACTTCCGTGAGACGTTGGTTCGAAAAGTCTCTACAATGACATCTCAAAAGGAAATAAATTGGCATTTGAAAGGTGTCCTGTGGACATTTGAAAGCAGTTCTTTGCAGTCATTAGGGCTGCATTCAGGCAGCTCTGAAGTTTTTTTCTTCCCTGCGTGTCGATTACTCTCAGGTGCAGCGTAGTTCGACACTGTACGGCCGATTTCCTTATATGTAGTAGGCAAGTATCCCTTGTCCTTGCCCCAAGTGCTGCTGGCTGGCGATATTTTGGACTATATATATACTGCGCACCTTATAGCATATTGATGTCAAATGTTGCTCCCAAAACTTTTGGTTGGTTTACAGGCGAAATTCTGACCTCATCCACATAAACATTTAGTTTCAGAGGTACTTTCTTATTCCCTGTGGTAAAGAATGTCGCCGATGCTTTGCCGGGAGATAGCACTGACCGGCCGATTGTCTTATATGTAGTAGACAAGTTTTCCTTGTCCTTGCCCCAAGTGCTGCTGACTAGCGATCATAGGACCATATTTCTACTGCGCAAAATATGCTGTCAAATTTTACTTCCAAGCCATTGGGTTGGTTTCAGTCGAAATTCTACCTTCATCGGCATTAATATTAAGTTTCAGAGGTACTTCTTCGATGATGATGAGCGTCGCCGATGTCTTGCAGATGAACAGATGCTACATGCGTTTTACATCTAGTATCGTCTTGTCGTTCTAACCAGATCGTAGAAACTAGAACATACTACAATGACGCTGATAAGGCACTGGACGTAATTCTGTTATGCAAAGTACTTTCCAAACTGTACATGCTTCTTAGGTGGGGGTACCCTATTGACCGACAAGTACAAGCTTGAAGATGGTACTCCGTCCGATTTGGTCCGCCACTGTTTTTATTTGCTTCTTATTTTCTTTTATTCTGTGATAAACGGCCACGTTTTAGTAACACGACATTTAAACATCCATACCGCCATCTGCAAGAAACCGAAGTTTGCCATCCAGGCAGACATTCAACCATATTCAGCATACTGCCGCAACAACAACTTCCTTCACCACCCTCTACTAAAACCAAAGCTCCCCATCCTGGAGCTGGTCTTATTCACCACCTGGTTTCTTTCACCACATTGAGTTAGGTACGGAAGCACTTCTTCTGGCAGTTATCATCAATAACACAATCATAAACTCAGTGAGTTACTGTCGACTTGATAGAGAGAGCACCAAAGAAGCTTGGACAGTTATGATGTTTTATATTTTAAAGGAAAATGCACTGTAACAACGTAATACTGTTCGGACAATTGCTATTATTACCCTTATTTTAGGTTTGGAATGCTACCCAATCCCTTTTTGCGTTGAGATTGCAAATGCCATATGCAACCAAAAGATACTTTTGATGCACCATGAGAAGTGAGAGTCTCGTACGGTGTCAAGAGGCACCCAGTTCTACTTTTCACGAGCATCAAACATTCACTTTACTAGAGTGTTTTTTTGCTATTTACCACAGGCACTACGTGGCACCACCGAAGTGTTTTCTTACCAAATCGACCAGGTAGTGTAGATAGGAAACTACACTCGGTACCCTGGCCTAGGTCGGAGCTCTTTTTACCTTTGAAGTGAGAATGTGATTTATGAGGGGTTTCCTCGGGTACATGGGGGTGATACTGCACAAAGGCCCTTCGGAAAGGACCAACCTTCTGAGTTTCCGGCACTAACCCGGTGTTGTAGCTAATTGAACAATACCCTGATGGTCTAGGCATTGGTTATTGGCGCTTCGATCATCGAGATTAGTCTATATTGCACCGTATGGTGTAAAATGGACACAATCCGTCCTTCACCGCTTCTTGTGCTTTCCAAGCGAAGAATGTTGTATTCATTACAACTCTGGAAGATGGAGTTGTTGTTCAGCTTTGTATCTTGGTGGTTAAAGTCTGTTATTTCAATGATATTGTTTTGAAGACCGTTGCAGTTTAGTTATATAATTGATATCAGCTTCTGCCTGGTAACAGCAACCTGAGTAGGGAGCCGCAGATGCTAATGTTTTGCTGCTGCATATGCTGCGGTTTTTGATGTAGGCGTTGTTGCTGTTCTGGAGTTGCTATGCTGCTGATTCAGGCAGCACAATGCAACATAGTTGTTGTCCCACTCCTTAGTACGACTTAGGCCAGAACAGTTGTTTTGTCGCTGTATGTGTATCCAATCATTGCAACCATTAATTAACTGTGTTGCCGTGTAAATGGTTCTGGCAAATGGAACAGAGCCATGGTCTGCGATTACATTGATCTAAGTTTGCCCCACAAGAGCAAAAACGTATTATAAATTATACACAAGAATTTCAGGTATTGACAATCCTTGTTCGGACCAGACTTTGCTCCAGGTTGCTTCGGAATAACATATATCTGACTGTCGTTACTACGAATTAAATTTTTATAAATATTTGCTTAACTTACTTCGGAAAATCTTACTTAAAAAACTTAATTTCCCTTTACACCCCATAAATGAGGTATGAGATAGCTTCTTGCGACAACATCGAGGGGACCGGCAATGAAAGCAAAATTTATTTTTTAGAAGACTGGAGCCTGGACTTCGGAACATCATATTTGATTAAATGCAGGAGGTACTGTAACAATCTTACGTTTTGGTTGCTGTTTAATTGTTCAAACCCAGATCACCCTCATGATAATCGTGTGTTCCAATCATCATGAGAGCATAGTGGCAAATCATATTGAACCAATATATCATGACAGCTTGATCTGTCGTAAATTCTTCACCACCGCCAAATTTGCCTCTTTCATCTGAATCATTTTCTTAGGACAGTGTTAAACCACCCTCGTCACTATTTATACATGCGAAAACCAACATCCACTACTTACTCATACAAATTCCTTTGATCAGTCACACAACGTATAAATTCCTTTTCGTATTCTAAAATATTCCGCGTACCACTTCTTCGCTCTTCACCGTGGCCTATCTTTGAAACTCTTATGTACAACATATGAATATGACCCGAAAGGACACACAGTGTTTTGGGTGTAAATGTATCATTTGCAAAATTTTGCAATAGCTGAAGGCAAAATCCCACCAGTTGATATGTTATGGCCAAGGCATAGTACTTTGATGAATGTTTCCAGTCAAAAGGCAGCCATCCCTGATAGAGAAGTTGTAATTCCTTGCTCAGCAGAAAGGATATAGCAACTACGACGCCCACCGATGCGTATATTGCGAGAAATACATTCTGAATGCGTGCAACATTAAGTCGCATACGTTCTCGGCAGTAGGCCTTTTCATCTTTGTGCATTATACGCGCATCTAATTCGCCCAGTATGGATTCCATTTCTTGGATTTTTTTGATTTTCATGAAAAAAATTATGGATTTAATGCTGGCACCAATGCTGGTAACGGTAATGGCCACCGAATCGAAGAATGTCATTTCATCTGTGCTCTGAAGTATGCCAAAACCGAGATGAAACGGAAATGAACATGTTGTCAGAGCATTGACAAAAATTGACCACAGCAGGTAACGATATCTTCGCTGAATGCTTCTAGGATCGCTGGTATCCTTTGGTGGCACCGCAAAACCTAGCAGGCTCCAAGAACGCCAGTTAATGCTAAAGAATTCCGAACTGGAATTGACGTCGTTCATGTTGGCAATTTATAGTGTCACAAGGCGAACTTTATTAGATTTTTGTATAGATGACAATTTCTCCTTAAAAGTTATAAAATTTGTTTCACATAAGATAATCCTTACGAGCGCAGTACACTATGAATACTAGTAGTCATTTTAAGGCACGACCCACTGGTTTTTATAGGATTTGTATTGTTTGATTTAACTAGCAGCCGTCTATGTTTCATCACGTATGGGGTATTCCATAATGGTTAAAAGAGTTTGCAGTTCCATAACCTTAAGGATACTGTTTAATAAACGAATATGAAATTAAATTTGCATTGCTTTGACTAGATACAATTGACTGTAAAAGTGAAGTTGGTTAGGAATTTGTATCATATACAGGATATTAATATTATATAGCCTGTTTCTGTATCTCGAATGAAAAACGATCGAAAGTTTTGGTCACTTCTGTTGGGCATCTCTATAACAAAATTATATGTTGTGTAAGCTCTCTCTTTGTACCAAGATAATAATAGTATCACATTTTTCATCTTGTACACAAATGACCTACTGATTACGAAAATATTTACTGTCATATTAACCATTTCCCAATGATATGGCCCATATCTTAATGTGTACCCATCATTCAGCGTGAATTAATGTTGAATCATTTGGTCATTATAATAACTTTATCAAATGGTCAACTTTCCACTGTGGTAATCGTTTTAATTATATCCAATTTAATGCATTTTAATAGTTGTTTCTCTGTGTATTTGCTAGAGTGGCTTTTAATTCTACCTATCAATATTATAATTAGTATTACTAATTGGGATAAGATTTCTAGACATGCCTGTCTAGAATATTTAGAGGAAAACTATTGATAACATAAGGTCAAGGTTGCGCCGAAATTTAAGGAGGCATTTTGATTCAATTTCGATTGTTTAATTGTGAATGTCTGGTGCCACTATACTATTAATATGACTAGTGTGATATGATGAAATATTTATACAGAACAATAAATAAGGTAAATGAAGTGAAAATGGATATGAACAAATGAAAATCAAAGGACCCCCTGTTGACGACTATCGAAATGAACAAATGCAAATGACTTGAAACTTGGTATGTGAGAACGCTTGCCGAACCCTCATAGCTAGCACTAGTCGAGGAGGAAATGTAAAAGTTCCAGCTGTTATTCTTGTTCCGAAGTGAAGTAAGGTAGACGGGCGTTGGTGACCATAGAATTTCAAGCGAAGCGACATTGCTGTGCTCACGTAAGCCAGCCGATCAGACGTGAGCTAGTGGAGTTGGGCTTCTCTTATTACCGGAAGCGAAAAAATCACTTATAGAATGGCAACCGCATGGAGATTGCATAATTCTAGTCAAATTTATAACTTAGAGTTGTGTGCAATGATATGCTCCTACTAACAAAGCTAATCTGCAAAAAAACAAACTAATTGTACAGCAAACTGGAATCAATCCTAGGAAGCATAAACCCTGTGTGTTATTAAAGTACTCATGGGTGACTTTAACGTACAAGTAGGAGACGAGAACACTGGAAAAGAAGCAGTCATGGGCATACACTGTTTAGGCAGGATTACTGAGAGCCTTCTCTGAAATATGCAAACTGGTGATCGGTGATTATAAGCGACCATTATTTGCTACTAGGAACCATAAAACATAAGTTCGCTTTTGTACGGAGAAACAACACCAAATGAAGGCATACGCAGTCACTACCGAAATGCTTTGCAATCCCGTTAAAGTACGATCGAGGTGAATTCGCATACTAACACGGAATCATATTGGGATAGTGTAAAAACAACCTTTGTTGACTCAGCATCGGAGTGCATTGGTGCCCCTAGGAATGAGTGAAAACTCTGGATATCTGATGAAACTTGGCAACTAATTGCGGACCATCATACATTGAAATCTGTAACAACAATTGCAAGCCCAATATAAACACCCTCAGTAAAAAATAAAATTTTCTATTATATTAATATTATTACTTGATTTCTAAAGTGGGCGGAGTGGTGCATTTGTATGGGCGTACCAGAAGGGGTGTCGCTAGACTTCCAGATTTTTCTCTAAAACTTTACCATGTTACAGCTTTACTAAATAAAGAATTTGCGTACGATCGATTGATATTATTTCTCCATCTCTATAGTGGGTAGAAAGGTACATTTGTATGGGAGGTACCAGAAGGGGCGTGGCTAGACTTCCAATTTTTTCCCAAAACTTTATCCTGTTATAGAAATACTAAATACAGAATTTGGGTACGTTCGGTATGTTGATATTATTACTTGATTTCTAAAGTAGGCGGAATGATGTATTTGTATGGGAGGTACCAGAAGGGGCGGGGCCATGTAGCCCATTTGCAATACCGTAAGTAGTTTTGGAAAAAAATATAAACTCGTGCAAAATTTCAAAACATTTGGTTGCGTCTTTCGAAAGTTATCGTGCGCACCAACCAGACAAACAGACAGACAGACGGACATTGATCAAATGACTTAAAAAGTCATGAATCGAATTTGGTTCAAAGAAACCTAGGGTCTAAAGTGACTTCTTCTATATGTTACACTTTTGGATCGTACCTCACCGACAAATGGTAAATCTAGCTAGAGAAACGCCAGCAGCAGCCGCGACAAATACCAACACAATTGCAGGTCGGAATCATGCCAGAGGCAATCCGCATTATAATGGTAACGGCGAAGTAGTGATAGGCTAGATAAAGCTGCTCATTGTATGGGAAGAACTCTATAAAAACGTCCTGAGCACTCACTTTGCGACTACAGATTCCATAGTCGAAGGTTTGATATCGACTGCACCCCGCCTGGTACAGAGGAAATTGTTGCAGCTACCAGCTGTCTGAAAAATCATAAAGCAGCAGGCCCAGATAACTTCTCAGCGAAATTGTTCAAAGTTGACCAGCATCTCACCGCTTCTATTATTGAGGCTATCGCACGCAGCTTTTGGAAGGACGAATCTATTCCCAGTGGCATCAAGAATGGCTTAATAATAAATCTATCAAAGCAGGGCAACCTCCAAGAGAGCTGTAACTGGCGAGGCATCACGCTTCTGGACAGCATAAACAAAGTTATTGCCAAAGTTATTAAAACAGCATGTCATAACAGCGTTGCCTAACGTCGACTTTTGCAGCGAACAAGCTTGCTTTAGACCAAACAAGTTGTGCACTGATCAAATAAACTCCTTACGAGTCATAGTCGAGCCTTTATCAAGTCTTCATTGATTTTAAACGAGCTTTCTACACCCTCCACCACATCCCGATCGTTGAAGCCCTACGGTGTAAAAGGGTCCCTGAGAAGACTGTTAGGCTTATACATAACCTGTATGATGACGCATCGCATCCAAATCAGGAAAGGCGTGTGGCAGGGGTGCATACTCTCACGTCTTCTCTTTAACATTACCCTTGATGTAATTATGTGTACCTCGACTAAGCAGATGACATCTGTTTGCTCTTTTCCACTTACTCGCAGATGCAAAATATGCTTGACCGTGTAATCTCAAAAATGATATGTATGTAAAACTATGAGCGTGAATTTTGTCATTTGCATGACAGGTACCAAAAATAGGTCATTTTGTATGGGAGGTACCAGAAGGGATCATTCGATGTAGACCAGATTCATTCCAGAGTCAAATATTCATAAGCGTATATCTTTCGGCAAATATGACTAAATTAATGTACTCAGAAAAGATACGTATATGAATTCGGTCATTTGTATAAGAGGTACCAGAAAGGGCGTGGACAATGTTTCGGTTTTTAAACCATCACCCTTAGGGATGAGGGTATATATCATTTGATACGACCCAAAAGTGTAACACGTAGAAGAAGTCACATTAGACCCTAGGTTTCTTTGATCCAAATTCGGTTCATGACTTTTTAAGTCGTTTGAGCCATGAGCCATTGGGACCGGCCGTGGCATAGTGGTTAGAACACGCGACTACCATGCGGGAGATCGCAGGTTCAAACCTGGCTCTAGTCATCTTAAAAAAAGAAAAAAATAAATACAATTTTCTTTCATTGTCGGCTCCCCTCGAATGTTGTTTGACAGCAACTTCGCAGTATTAAGCGTCGATTCAATCGTCGTGTCTAGTAAGAGCTTCTCAAAACAGTGACGTTCGCATTCGTCGATAAATAAGTAGGTGCCGTTAGTTGTGAATCTAAAAATAGAAAGCGTGTTAATTCACAACAACGCGAGAAGCTATCCCATACCTCATTCATGGGGTGCAAAGGGAAAGTTTGTTTTTTTTTTTTTTTTTTTTGAGCCATGTCCGTTTGTCTGTCCGGCTGGTGCGCACGATAACTTTCAAAAGATGCAACCAAATGTTTTGATATTTTGCACCAGTTAATATTTCCCCAACACTACTTACGGTATTGCAAGTGGACTACATGAACCCGCCCCTTCTGGGACCTCCCATAAACATACATCATTCCGCCCACTTTAGATATCGAGTCAATACGCCCAACGGGATCGTACCCAAATTCTATATTTAGTAATGCTATAACAGGAAAAAGTTTGGGGAAAAATTTGAAGTCTAGTCACGCCCCTTCTGGTACCTCCCATACAAATTTACCTTTTTCCACCCACTTTAGAGATGGAGTAATAATAGCAATAAATCCAACGCGATCGTACCCAAATTCTTTATTTTGTAAAGCTATAGCGGGATACAATTTTTGAGAAAAAAACTGGTCTTAAAAAGTCTAGCCACGCCCCATCTGGTACCTTCCATATCTGGTAGCGCCCAGTTTAGAAATTGATTAATATTATTAATAGTCCTAACACGATCGTGCCCAAATTCTGTATTTAGTAAAGCTCAAGCAGGATAAAGGTTAAGAGAAGAAATCTGGAAGTTTAGACACGCCCCTTCTGGTACCTCCCATACAAATGTACCACTTTGCCTACTTTAGAAATGGAGTAATAATATCAATACACTAACGCCATTGTGCCCTAATTCTGTATTTAGTAAAGGTATAACATGATAAAGTTTTGGAGAAATAATCTGGAAGTCTAGACAAGCCCCTTCTGGTACCTTTCATACAAATGCACCACTCCGCCCACTTAAGAAATCGAGTAATATTATCAATATAATAGCAAATTTTTTGTTTAACTGAGTGTGATGGTATATGTAAGTCGGGTTGCCCCACTGAAACTTTCCTACAGGTTTTAATTACAAATCGGTAAATTAAATAACTCAAGACTTAAACAATATCTTATAGTGGGTGATGGTATTTTATCAATCAGTTTATCTGACTGCGATTTCTGTGCTGGTTTTGATTATTTGTCTACAATTACAAGATTATAAAATGTACCAAAATTAAAATATCCTCTACTTGTCCGTTTAGAAGTTATGGGAAAATATAAAATTTTCCAAAAATATGTCATTTTGTATGGGAGGTACCAGAAGTGATCAACAGATAGAATCTATATTCATTCTTCACTAAAATTTTCATAAGCGTACATCTTACGCAAAATTTGGATGATTTCAGTGTACTTACAAAAAAGATATGTAATTAAACCTATGATGATCAATTAGGTCATTTGTTTTGAAGGTACCAGAAGGGGTGTGGCAAAGTTTTCGGTTTTCTTAGGGATTATCTACGATTGCAAGATAATTCAACAACTGACAAAATTCAAATATCCTTCAGTTGTCGGTTTGGAAGTTATGAAATAAATATTAATTTTCCAAAAAATAGGTAATTTTGTGTGGAAAGTTGTGCTAATTTACAATGCAATTACTTGGTTTATATTGGTAACTTTTCATACCGACCAGTTAAGGTTTACTCAATATTATCCTGCCCACCAGCCATCCAGCCAGCCAGACAGACAGACGGACATAGCTCAACCGTCTTAAGAAGTCTTGAAAAGAATTTGGCCTTAACATACTTAGAGTGTCAAATGCTATATACCCCCATCCCTAAGGGTTATTGTAAGGGACAATTTTAAAGGACGGTCATACATTTGGCTCATTTAGGGGTACCTTTGGGGCAATTTGAGCTGTAGGAGCAAATTTTGAAAATAATGATTTTTATATGGTAGCACCTTTAGGGGGGTCAAGATATGGTGTTGGTATGCCTGGAAATAATGTAAGGATGGACAAATGTGGGGGGGGGGGGGCTGGGGCTGTGCTGTTGGTCATTTATTTTACCCTTCTCTTGGCATCTTCCAGGAAGTTCCTGGGCTTGCTGTGGATTTCCCTTCCCCACCAAGGTTTTGATTGTAAGTAATAACAAGGTAATTTAACTAGTTTAAAAAAAATTGATCTTGTACGGGGACCATATTGTATCAAATCCATGGCATACATTACAAACATAAGGAAACATAAACTAAGGTGACATTTCGTCCTTAACTTTATTTTTTCTTAATTTCTTAATACAGTACATAACAAAAATATTACACATAATTCGACCTGATGTCCCACTAAAAAAAACCACTGAAGTACGTTAACGTGTGACACAAGTTTTTCGATAAAATATCCTCTTATTTTTTCATGTTCGAAATACCAACAACTATGCCACCCTAATATTTATATGAGCTACCTCCTGCATATCATCAATGTCCATAATTACACACAGGTGTTTAACGCTGTTGTGTCGACCACAATAATCTCTCCTTAAATCATTTAAAATTCTATTAATTTTGTTTAATCATTCCATTTAATAAAGTGTTTAAATTCAGTTTTCTTTTAGCCGTAGGCGAACCAGCTAATTGAATAGTCTCGCTGTGAAGGGTGTAACTACAATGGTATTATTTACCAATTTTTTTACACAAAGCCAATTGGAAACTTAAAAGCGATAGTTATACTATTGATGGGCGTGTGAAATGGGTTGTTATATTTGCTATCGGAGTGCTGTGTTATTGACATAATTTGTATTACATCATAAACTGTGTTTAAAGCGAACAAAGATTACATTAACATTTTTTGGTTAAATGATGTCGTAGTTTCAATATAAATGTTTAGTGCATTAATATTGCATCTTTTAAAATTATAGTACCATTCAAATTATTCGATGTCCTTATTAGGGAATCTTTCTGGCCATCCGGAGTCCTCGTTCCAAGAATTAATAATCGAATTAGTGAGGGTGTAAATTTGAATGCTGCACAAAAAACTAAGTTCATCCCTATTACCGTCCAATTGCACCAAAAAACTAAGTTCATCCCTATTACCGTCCAATTGCTTTGTTATTGTGTATCAGAATGTACGTGGTCTCAACACTAAGCTTCCGAAACTGTATAGCAATAGCTTCGGTTTTGACTGTGATGTAATTGCTTTTACTGAGACATGGTTGCATGATAGCATATGTGATGCCGAAATTATGTGTAGCGACTTTCAAATTTTTCGTCGTGACAGAATTGGAAAGAGTGGAGGTGGTGTTTTAATTGCAGTTAGTAATAGGTACACTGCGAATTTGGTAGATACGCCTAATGTTGAGAACCTGGAGCTTATTTGTGTAAAGTTGAAAGTTTTATCGAAAACTATATATGTTTTTTGTTCATATGTACCGCCTTGTTCTGACATTGAGACTTATAACGCTCTTATCGCAGCGTTTGCCTCTGTGGTTCACTGTCTGGGAAATGATGACTCCATTGTAATACTTGGTGATTTTAACTTACCCAATGTCTCCTGGCATTACTATGAGGATTTGTTTTCTTATTTACCCTCTACACTGTCAACTAGTCTGGAAACTCTTTTGGAGAATATCTCTGATCGTGGGTTGTACCAAATGAATGGGGTATTGAACTCAATGGGCCGTTTGTTGGATCTTGTTTTTGCTGATAACATTGTAGGGTTTTCTTTGGATCGTATTGATCCTATTTCATTACCCGAAGATCGTTATCACCCTACTATTGCGATCACTATCGAGGCAGATTCCGCTTATAACCGAAATGATGTTATTCCTTCTACTGTTAAGTCTTTCTATTTCAAGCGAGCCAACTACGTGAAACTTAATTCTTGCTTTAGTGAAATTGACTGGCCATCGCTATTAACAATGGACCCTTTCAATTCCAGATCCATGGATGTAATTTTGGAAAAATTTTATAAGGTTATTGAAACATGTTTTTCTAAATGGATACCTCTGACTCGCCGTAACTTGATGCACAGTGGTTCACCTTGGAGTACAAGGGAGTTGTCAAGGCTTAAAAACAGAAAATCTCGCCTATTTAAGAGATTTTTGATTTTGCTAATTATTCGGCCGTTCGTGCTGAGTACAACATATTAAATAAACA